>JAOTQJ010177668.1:0-23855 GCA_025642045.1 Solanum sejunctum
ATATATATATGTGTGTGTGTGTGTGTGTGTGTGTGTGTGTGTGTGTGTGTGCGTGCGCGTGTGTGTGTGTGTTTGAAAATGCATCGATTACAGTAAAGATGAAACTTATGTTTGTTATGTTCAAGGAGCTAATGTCGTGATGAGATTTGGGCATTATTATCAGGTATATATGAACCAAAAGGAATTAACATACTATGCCCTTCCAAATTGCATTTACCAAATGGGGTAGCGATCCGTTCAGCTTTGGTTCCTACTACAATGTTGCGATGGGTGCATCAGGAGATGACTATGACAATTTAGCAGAAACCATGGGGGGAGGAAGACTTTTCTTTGCTGGTGAGGAAGATGACTATCAGGTACTATCCAACCACTATGCATCCAGGGGAAGACCTAGGGTATGGGTAGGGTGTTCATCCAAACACCTCAATAAAAAATTTCACTTTTTATACATGTTAAATTTTTTATAACTACATATATTTATTTAATGTGAACATCCTAAACAATATGTGAAGGCTAGTATAGTGGTAAATATCCTTAAAAATGAACCTGTGCCACCCAAGTTCGGATCCCACAAAGTGCATTGCGTTTATATTTTTATATTTAGAGCTCTTGAGCAAAAATCCTGCATCCGCCACTATATGTATTGAGCATTTCTTACTGGGCTTGGAGAAGCTGCTAAGATAGTCCATCATACTAGTGTTAGAACATCGCATTTCAAAGTTGAGAAAAAAGAACGAGATAAGTTATACTTCAGGTCATTTTAATGGCATGTCTAAAGTTTAGTAAGACACTGACATCCAAGAACTTTTTTTTTTTATCAACTTTTTTATTAAAATTAAAATATTTCATGGATAAGTACAAGCAAGAGTGGCCAGACCTTACCTTACCAATCTTAATGAAGTATTGAAACTTCACTAATTAACATGCATGAAGAAAATAAGAGCTAGAGAGAACTAAGTATTTTACGATCACCACAGAATTTGTCATATACTCTATGATGATACTACAAATGAGAATGCTTAGATAATGCAAAAATATAAAATCCAAGAAGAAAGTTGAGCTTTCAAGCTCAGACTTCCCATTGCCAAAGTGTAAATTAAAAAGGATAGATTGCCAGTCTAAAGTAACCTGAAATATTTTTCTCTTGTCTTCTTCTTCAAGTTTGTCCAACAATAATTAATAGTTCATTATTTCTTATTGGTTTTGTTGAATCTTTCTGAAGCTATTGACACTGTCATATGATTTTGCTTTGTCAGTCGCATCGGTAGGTGTCCTGGAACAAACTCTTCAATCACTTTACCATCCCATCTTTTTGGTCTTCCATGTGTTTTCTTTTTGATTTTTGTGCTTCTACTTCTTTGTTGCCTAAGTGAGATATCTCCATCCCGATCCACTTTATCAAAGCATATGTCTAACATATTGTCTTCCTCATCATTGTCCAAGTTGCTCCTTTCTCATCTTGGTCGAGGTTGGTTGAGAAGGCGTCTGACCATCTTGATCATTTTCATCTTGTAGCCTACTTACATCAACTTCTTTTGTAGGCGATGAATTACTAAACCCAGGTGTTGGAGTAGGAGCTTCACGTTATGAAGTATCCATACTATGGTCCTACTATTGTTTACTGATAACCAACAATAGTGAAAAAACATTTTGAGTTGGTAACTTTAAATTTTCAGTCTCAACCTTTTCACAGCTCGGATAATTACCTTATTCGTAGAGGAGCATATATGACTACCAGCTGTATTTTTATGTGCAACCATAGTCCAATTTTCAACTATATTATCTTCTTTATCGCTATAATTTTCAGCTTGCAAATCAGTGCATTTATCAGTTCTTAGCCACCCTTGTTAATCATTGACCTGTCCAACAAGATTGACCTTACACGACTCCAGATTTTCAGCAATATCACCATCTCCTATAATAGTTATATTCTGCCTCGAATTAGCTATTGATGCCTCTTTCACCATTGAAAACGTATGATCCACTCATTTTAATGCTACAGTAGTAGATAACTATAGTAATCACTTGTTGCATCTCAATTTTGAGGTAGTTGTTGTCCCCAATTGGCATATGACGCATCAATGAAATTAGTCGCGCTATCATGGACTTCAACTGTATCATTTTCCATAGCTTTAACAACATTCAAATTGGTTGAAACTAGTTCCTTAGTTCAGCTATTTGGTTTTTAGCACTCTTTGCATTAAAAAATGCTCTTGCATCCCCTTTCACTTACTCAACATTGTTAGCCTCAAGAGAAGGTTGTATAAGACCTTCTTGACCATCGGATTTGGATTTATGCCAACAAGAATTCATCCCATGGCCTTGGTGTTTGCAAACCATACAATACAAGGGAAGTGTATCATACATGACTTCTTGATATTCTTCCAATACTTTCCCAGTTTTCTCATCAAGTAGCATAATTTAATTCTTTTTGGATGCTCGTCAAGAAGATCAATCAAAACCTTCACTCTACCCATACTAGGTCTCAATCTAACTTATGTCACTTTATCAATTGCTAGAGGTTTTCCAATAGCTGAAGCAATGGATAATATAGCTTTCCTTGCAAACATACTAGGTTGAAGGCTTGGAAAAGAAATCCATGTCAAAGCTATAGAGGTTTCTTCCTTAGGATTAAACCATTGTGACCATGGAAATACCGTATATAAGAATTCTTCGTATTTGAATTTTAGATAATGTACCTGAGTAGTAAAGTCCTCAAATTGGTCAAATCGGATTAAGAAGTGTCTATGGGCAAGCCTACCTACTAAATAGTTGCCTTTGATGCCAATTTGCTTAGGTATTAACTTGCGAATGTCATTCAAATTAGGATGACCAAAAGAGAATTTGATACCTCTTCCATAGTAAATTTGGTAGTACGTTCCCCATCGACCAACTCAACTGGATTTAAAATTATTTTGGTTATGGAATGAGAAGATGAATTATCATGAAGAAGAGATGCATAATTAATCTTAGAAGACATCTTGAGGCTGGGGAGAGGAGGGCGCTGCTATGGCAAACTCGATGTTCCATGTCAAAAGAAATGAGAGCGGCTAGGATGAGAAGAGAGAGAGAGATGTTGAATTGGATAGCAGTTTTTTGACATCCAAGAACTAACTTTTTTTCTCTTTTTTTTGGTTATAAATTTGGGCCTGGAGACCATTTTATTAATTCAACAAAAAAGGATTACAAATTCTGACGTAGAGGCCCAGCTTATCTGGCGTACATATCAGGCACTATAAAGTAGGGCCTATTAGTGACTTCCATATTCAACTTTCCTAATCCCGACTTTACCACTTCCCAATGTGCCCCTTCGTTTCCCAAGTAGACGCTTTGAAGGTGTTGCAGATGGTGTTCATCATGTTGTTAATGTTGTGGTAAGTAATCTTTCTTCGCTTGTCATTGCTCCTTCTTTTTCCTTGGTTGACCTATTTATGAATCCACCAGTGAAGCTTGTGATGCACCGCCTTGGTCTGTTCTTGTGATGCACAGAGGATCTAAATCAGTATCAAGATTAACGTGTAAGTATGTTCTTGGCCCCTATCCATTAGCTTCCTCTCTCTGTGCTCAGACCATCTATCCTTCTATGCAGTAAACAGTGATTGATTTGAGGCTATCCTTCTCAATGGAGATGGCTTATCTGGAACATCTCACCCTACTGAAGCTGGTTCCTCAAGCATGACAAGCAATAATCCAGCACTTGAGGATCTACGACATAACTGGAAGCACAAAAGCTCATACTCTCTTGAAAACCTATTGACTCTTCTTGACACAAGGACATCTACTAGATCAAAGCTTAGGAACTTGTGTGCTCTCTCTGTGTACGTGTCTCTTGTAGAACCCAAAAATGTTAAAGACACACTATTAGATGAAGAATGGATATTTGCTATACAGGAAGAGTTGCTTTAATAAAAGTGAAGCAAGGTGTGGCTGCTAGTTTCCCTTCTGGAACATCACTCCATAATTGGTACTAAATGGGTATTTAGGAATAAGTTGGATGAGCAAGGCAGTATTACTAGGAATAAGGCTAGACTAGTAGTTCAAGAATATAACTAGGATGAGGACATCATCTACGATGAGACATTTGGCCCTATGGCATACATTTAAGCAATCAAAATGCTCATTGCCTTTACAACTCATATGGAATTCAAGTTGTATCAGATGTCAAGAGTGCATTTCTAAATGGGTACCTACAGGAAGAGATGTATGTAAAGCAACCTCCAAGCTTTGAAAGTCATGAGCACCCTAACTATGTATACAAGTTGGACAAAGATTTGTATGGGCTAAAGTAGGCTCCCTGAGCATCGTATTATAGGTTGTTCAAGTTCCTTCTAAGTCATTATTACTCCAGGGAAATGATAGACAATATACAGTTTTTCAAAAAGAAGGAGGATCACGTCTTTATAGTACTCATCTATGTTGATGACATCATCTTCAGAGGAACAGATGAAGCTCTTAGTGCATACTTTGCAAACCTTATAGGTAGTAAATTTGAGATGCGCATGATGGAAGAACTAAATTTCTTTCTAGGCCTACAAATTAATCAGACGCTGACAAGTATTTCCGTTCATCAACAAAAGTACATCAAGGAACTCCTTGAAAAGTTTGGGATGCTTGACACCAAGAATAGTGACACACCTATGGCGACCATTACAAAACTGGATAGAGATGAGGGAGTTTTTAGTGTGGGTGGCACTAAGTATAGAGGAATGATTGGGTCACTTCTATACCTGATAGCTAGGAGACTGCATATTATGTTTATTGTGGGTATATGAGCCAAGTTCCAATTGGCACCCAAGGAGTCTCATCTTCAAGCCGTCAAATGGATCTTGTGACATCTTAAAGGCACCATGCACTTGGTCCTTTGGTATCTATAGGCTCGTCATTTGATCTTGTTGGATTTGCTGATGCTGATTATGTTGGATACTTGATTGATCGAAAGGGCAAATCAGGAATGGCATACTTTTTGGGACATTGCCTGGTTTCTTAGTCCACAAAGAAGCAAAGCTCAGTTGCCCTCTCGACTACTAAAGCAGAGTATGTGGCTACTGCCCTATGTTGTGCTCAACTTCTCTGGATAAAACAACAGCTCTTGGACTTTTGTGTGAATGTTGCCTGCATCCCTATCATTTGTGATAATACGAGTGCAGTGAACATTGCCAAGAACCCTGTGCATCATAAGAGGACTAAGAACATTGATGTAAGACATCACTTCCTATGAGACAATGTTGAAAAGGGATTCATCAAGATGGTATTTTGTAAAAAAGAGGACCAAGCGGCAGAAAGTTTCACCAAGGCCCTAGCTAGAGATGACTTTGAGAAAAATCGTCTTCACTTGGGTCTAATTAGGAAAACCTGATCCCTTCCCTTTTACTTTTATTTGGGCTGAGTGTAGAGTCTGCACTAAAGAACTGGTACTCTATGTATGTAGGTACATTTATCCACAGGCACCACCAGGACTCCATGGAGAACGAATGATATTATCCTTAGTGTCTGATGCAGGTTGAATATTGTTGCAGTTATATCTTGCTATTGCCTTCATCAGTGGAACAGGTATGCTTCTCACACTATATGTCCATAAGCTAGTAAATATATGCATACTATAATTGAAAATAGTCTAGAGCTACTTTTATAGGACCTGGTTCCTTCACAGGTTCATCAGTTGACTTTTGCTTTTGCAGGAACTCCTACATCTCTGCACAACAATAAACACCCCTCTTAGGATTTTAACTATTGCTCTGTACAAAGTCAGAAGCGATATGTCAATCATTCATTGCCACCATTTCACGTTCCCCAGGCCTCATTTACAAATATCCAATCCCCTCCCAATCTTTCTCACTTTCTTCCCAAGAAAACCCTTCCTTTTAAGAAAGAATATACCTTGTTGAGAAAATGAATCACCACGGCCATCCTCATCTCTTACTCTGACACTGATTCAATCGCTATGGTATATGTACCACCCAGGACCTATCTCACGGGGAACTCCCATCCTCTTAATCATCGGCGTACTTCTAATCACCCTCACTATCCCCTAGAGCCACCTCCTAAGAAAACTCAGGACCACCCCCTTCCCCTACCACCACTATGCAACCTGCCTTCACACCTTATCCATTTCTTGACCTTTCTTACTATCCACCATGTTAGCCGATTGGTATGCCAAAATCCTATCAAATGCCCAATGATCTCCCTATTCATACCTATGAGTCTTCCTCTTCTTGTTTCACCTTTGGCAATATGTCGCCAACTCCTAGGCTTGTGTCTCTTATTCCCTTCGCCACTCTTCCCCCACCTATTCATGATTAGGATTACTCCAACTATGATAATCCTTTTGCTTTTGTTAATAGTCACCCTATTACCTATCCTGCAACTAGGGTTCCTTCTTCTCATCCATCATCGAGTAGCCCTGGTGGTCCTGTGAATCAAAGCAAGAAGCATTCTTCTACCTCTGCTACCATGAGCACTCATTGAAAATGACTTCGTAAGTGCAAGGTGCCTATCGCTCCTTCATCCCCTGTTTGTGTTGACTCTTCTACTATGGGGTCCCCTACACCTGGTTCTCCTGCCTCTGCTCAGACCACCCCAAAATAATAACAAAGCATGAGGCTCACTTCTTAGCCATTTGGAAGGAAAGATATTTTGCTGCTAAAGTGGCTATGTGGGGTTGGGCTATACACAAGGAGATTCACAAATTTTTGTATATTGAAAAGTTATACGCCAAACTAAATGCTCAAAGCTAGCTGCAGCTATTTGTTGACACGGACCTTTTCGTGTACCAGGAGGAGGTTATGAAGTTCTATACTAATATCTCTATTTTGGAAAGCAACTTGGCTACCTCAAAAGTTTGTGTAGTAGAACTGGTCAATAACAAAGTTTATTTGTGCACGATTTTGTAGATTCTATCTGTTGGCTTGCAGAGTATGTCTGGGATAAGGATGAGGACTATGTTCTTACTTCTACCTTTATTTAGGGGGTGTCACCGACATTCCGCGCAAGATTCTGAAGGGTAAGATGCCTCTATTATTGAAGCTACTGGTTAAATAGGTTTATAAGGGTATTCTATTTTGTGAAGAGCATAGGCATGAGGAGATCTTCAGGGACATGGGTCTACCCATGCCATTGACCTCGAGGAACAAGTGGATTGGACCACTTTGATAATTTGACACATGGCCCGCATTATTGATCCTACTCAGGCCCCTTATCATCTCGCCATTGGGAATTTGCTAAGATATGTATTCAAGAACTTCCAAGTTCTTGTTCGTGTAGGTAATCCCTTGAGTAAGAAGAACATGATCAATAGGACAACTGCTCAGGATTATGGGTGCTTATCGGTCTCTGTTGTTGCTACTATGCCTCCCAAGGTTGCAGTCCCATGTCGCAGATGATGCTTGATCTCCAGGATACTAGAGCGGAGCAGGTTCACCTACAGGCGCAAGTTGAGGACCTGATGGACAAGCTCGGGGAGTCCCAGGTTAAAGTGGGGCAGCTTAAAGATCAGCTTATTTATCAACAGCAGGACCATAATGACACTATGTACACCCTCCTTAGGATGATAGGCTCTCTTTCCCCCTCTGCCCCTACTTCTTAACTATTTTTGTTGTTGTTGTATCCAGCCAATCTTTTTGTTATCATGCATATTTTGTGGCATGCTGGGGATATTGGTAAGCTTGAAGCCAACCTGTTTTTGCTGTATATTGCTATGCACGATTTATTTTTATGCTATAAATCTTATTCTACGTAGATGGCTAATATCCTTAGTTTTAATATGTTGTGCCTGTTGTGCATTGGGCGGTTGTGCTTGTTTTTCTATCTATCAGTTTTTTTGGCAGGCCTACCTCATTTCTTTTTTATATGTCAAAAAGGGGAATATGGTTTTATGTTGATGGTCACACTCCAATAAGAAAGCGATCGCTATCAGTAATTAACCTAACCGAGGTTAGGGTCAAATTCATAGGCAATATAGGTCTTGACTATAAGATTACACTACCAATAATTTCTAGAATATAAAACTACAATCTCTAGATCGAGGGGGTGATTAAAAAATAACAAAAACAAGCACTAATTAAAATTCAGGAAAATACTCAATTTTGGGTGCAACTTTAGAATTGTGTTCCCCATGGCTCGTTGACTCAATTACCCTAGGTAACATAACTTTGATCGGTGAATTGTATACAAAAAGTAACTTAGGTTCTTTCATCCCTCTTTTCAAGGTGAAGGTCGAATTTCACTATGGCACTTGGTCGGCCACCATGGTGTGCTAACTAACCGTTACCCCTTGTCTCAATTAACTTCCCCTTGGTCAAGTTTGGTTGATTAGACGGGAAAACAAAAATCGAATTATATAATCTACTTCCCTTACTATTCATCACTACCTTGGTCGGGATTGTGATAGAAGGCAGGGTTTGGTGTTGGCCACCACCAAACAACATTAATCATGAAGGAAAATAAATAATACATGCAAAACCCAAATCATAGACATGCACAAAATCTAGGTCATCTCAAGTCAACTACCCATGGTTCCCACAACCCCAAGTTGTGGGACTTAGCTACTCATGGCTAAGATAAAACACACAAAAGTGCACATAATAGACATAGTTGAGGTTTCACCAATAACAAATGGAGGAGATAAGCACCAGAAGTTGCAATCCCACAAGCTTGACTGATCAACAATGAGTACAAAGTAAGATTTGCAATCCCCAAATGTGTTTCCCAAAGATAACAATAATCTACTCTAAAAAAATATGAAAAGCTTCAAAATGTAATGGAGACAAATCTATTGTTCGAACTCTTATCAAAAACCTAACATAAACTATTTATAGTATACAAAACAACCCTAGGAATTATGTAGAAAAGATAGCTGGCATCTGGTAAATTTCACAGTTGCAACTTGTAGGTTGGCCTACGAGTCATAGTCGGGGTCTCGTATTAGGTTAATGGCATCTTGGACTGAACTGGTATGAACCATAGGTACGAGTTATTGCTCGAGCTATAACTCGTATGTTGGCCTCGTAGTCTTTGTCTTTAGTTTTTTTCCAATATTTTGGCTCTCTAATTCTTGTTACGGGTCCACCTATATAAGTCGTAGTGTCTCTTATGACTCATAGTCTGATCTTGTAGGGGTGACATTCACTTGTCAGATTTTTTATTTTTAGTCTCTGATTCCTGCTAGAAACAACCTACAACTTGTAACATGAGCTATGACTCGTACGAGAGCTCGTATGGCCTATGCTTTAGCAAATTCTGCAACTTTTCTTCAGCATCATGTCAAGCTAACTTTTTTGCAAAATTAACACAAAGACACATCAAAACACTAAAAAGTTGCATTAAAAACTCATGAAATCCTTATTTTAGGCACCAAATGTGTTGTAATTTGACAGCACATCAACACCCTCAACTTAAAATTACTGTTTATCCTCAAACCACAACTCAATCAATGCAGAAAAAGAGAAATACATTGAAACTATATCAATGGCATCTACAACAGCTCATTTGGTTTAGGTACCCAGCTACTAGTTTCAAAACACGATTGCCATGTTATTGAGCAAACCAGAACATCATGAAAGACCTGACAATGCAACTTTGACAAGCTAAGGAGCATCAACTTCCCACAATCACTAGTATAATAATATGCTACTCAATTAGTGAAAATTCCCTCACTAGAAAGAAGTCCCTTACATTCACTCAAGAACATTCAGAAATCAGGAGCCGAGGAAACACTCTCACTCTCATAATTGAAATTCATGCACAATGACTAATACTATAAGATTGCCCTTATACTCATTTTTCTGGGTTGGTGATAAAGTAGAGGTGGATCACTTTAGGACTTATAGGCTTGTAATATTGCTGCATGGTGCTTTGGTGAGGTATTTTGGGCAAGTAGTGACTAAAGTTATCCTTGAACCATGTTTACCGACACTTTTTGCTTTCATAATCCACCCCTTTTTAAACCAGTCAACCCTTATTCTCCTATTCTGAACTTTTCTCCTGCGCTTTCTTTCTCTTGTTCAGCTGAGCCTTGATTTCAGACTCATTGTTGTTGCTTTTTCCATAACTCAAGGCACTTTTCTTTTCTGTTTTTCTTAACTCGATTCATGCTTTTTACTTTCTTTCTCGATTTCCCAACTAACCACCTTATTATTATTACTTTGCCATAGGGTCACCTTCAACTTAGGCTTTTAGCCTTAGGTGAAGTACACCATATCTATGCCTCAAGCCAGGGCCACTAACTGCAGCCACCCTCAACTTAGGCCTTTGGCCTAAATCAACGTTCACATGTTCAAGGATAGATTAGGGCCAATATCAAGGCATTTCATCAAACAAAGTTAAGCTAGCAAGGTATCAAGAAAGAATTAGTACATGATAAGCTGAAAAGTTTAGAACAAGGGATTCACTCGCTCATTTGGTAGGTCATTTGGGATAAAAGTTGTTTCACTCAAGGAACAAAGGCCTAAGATCCCTTCCATATCCACCACATCACTGAACCAACTTTAGAGTAACAAGGCAAGTTTTGGGTCCATACAAGATGCATGAATGTAGCAAAATAAGTTCACAACCCAGATGGCAATTGTATCCACAATAAGTATAGACTCGCAGGTCATACTTTTAGTCTCAACTTACCTTCACAATATCAGAACAAACATTGCCAGCTACTCACAAATGTATGAATGCATCAATACTCACAACCACAAAAATTTTGAGCGTACCAAATTTTTGCATCAAAAGTTTAAAGAAAAACTAAGAACTATATGTATGCCAAAATATAACATTACTATGAATTTACCTATTAACTATACAACCTAAACATGCCAGTTCAACAAGAAATGAACATCTACAAGGAATAAAGAAGCACGGCAAGAAAATCTTGTGATCAAAAATAGGGGAAGTTATGGACTTGAGGCTACTTAGACTTCACTGTAATCCATAACTTCCACCACCCCACAAAAATAGGATACTTTGTCCTTAAAGTAAAGACAAGAACAAAAACAAAACGCAATTACATAGAAATATATATGCATATATTCATTAAAACTCAAAAATAAGCATCCAAAGTAGAAATAAAAAATAACATTCAACATAAACATATTTAAACATAACCAAAAAGCAACAAAATAAAAAGATTGTCTAAAAAGAAAATAAAGTATCCAATCATAACAAAATGAGCATTGGGATCAAAAGAAGTCAAACATGAAGGTGCATCAAGCACCAGTCTCAAGCTGACTATAGGATCATGGGGCTGGCTCTCCTCCTCAGCTGCAGTGACAAAAGTACCCTCTCTAGGTGAGGTGTGTTGTGCTCAATCTCTCTGAATAGCCGCCAGTGAAAGTGACTCTTGCACCACCTCCTTAGGCATGGACTCCTCCTCTTCAGGTCTTGGCCACTTCGGGGTAACTCTGGATCAGTATGCTTTAGACGCCTCTTCCCTCTGGTGTCCGGTTGGTCTACTAGCCAATCAAATGCCTCATCTCCTATAGGTGCTCCCTCTGGGGCTAGAACAGGGGCTACTAACATCTGTAATAAGTTGGCCTTGAGTTTGGACAACTCCTCAGCAACTACACTCGCATCAACAGGCCTAGCTCTCATAAGCCTCTTTTGAACTCTAGCCTCAAACATATCAACCCTGCATCTACTACTAAGACTCGCTCAGCAACTAAATCATGAACATATCCCTTCATCCTCTCCTTGGAGCGCTAAATAGTTTGATCAATCAAAGGCCAGACTTGCACAGATAGCTCACGTAGCCACCCTTCCACTACAGTAACCCTGCGCAATAAAGCCTGAAAACCAACAACAGAGAAAATAGGGTCAACCTGCACAGAAGATATTGCTGGTGCTTGAGTGCTAGAGAATGGGGTAGACTCGATCTCGATCGTAGGTGTGGGATCTGTAGTTGCCGGAGTAGTGTCGGTGGTAGCTGGAGTTGAACCTGGGACTGTGGCTCTACTGTGAATAGCTCTGGGATAACTAGAGGAGCTGCTCATAGCAAGGGCACTGGATTATTATCAGCCTTTATCAAGCTGGGATCCATAGTGCGTGTAGTCTCTATATGAGGGTTCCAGTGAGGGTCAATAGGAACACCAGTTGTACTGTATAGTCGATTAATCAACACTAGAAATGGCAGTGAAGTGCTCGTTTGAGATGCAGCCTTGTGAATCTGCTCTGAAATGATCTAGGCCCAATCGAAAGCATACCCAACTAGAAGGCTAGCCAACAGTACCTCTCTCTCGAGGGTGATCACATTATCTGTAAAAGTTGGCCTAATACGCTAACGAATAATGGACCACCAGAACTTGGCTTAGAATGAGAGGTGGACTTTTACTATAGAATCTGTGTGGTTTGTGACCCACGTTGGCTCAACACCGTCCTCACAAATTTGGTTAGCGATCTACTATAGAAGCTTCGTCCTAGGTCTGATGTTCTTCCCAGTCACCGTTATCCTTATTTTCTTAATACGGCTATTGTACTCTGCAATGGACTAAGGGGTTGTATAAGTAGGCCTAAACTGCACTCGTGGGATCGTCTGCTCTGAGATATCAACTCTCCTCCACCGGACTGTCACCACCTGTATCTTTGTCTGCTCAATTAGCCTTTTGTTCTTTGACACCCCCTGGCAGAGTGTAGTAAGGAATACAACATAGAACTCACAGACTACAAAAAAGGCATATTTACCTAGCTGATTTATAGTCCATCATAGTTCGTGCTCGTCAAATGCCGTATCTAATATAGGTACTCTGTCTAGTCCCCCAGTGTTCAACCTTGACTCCTTGTGAAATTGGCGGACCCGCTAGCCATGCCCTTTATCCTCCAACCTCTGGTTGTAAATTTTCTTCATGGCCGTAACACACCATCAGGGTCGGCCAGGGGCTGAGACTGGACCTCCTCCTATTGAGGCTAATATGTACTTTCTGACTCAGACTCGAATCCAAAATGTGAGGAGGTCATTTGCGGTAAGCTACTATCTGACCCATCTCCGTTGCCCTGTTGTTCCTCCTCTTCAGACAAGGAGGAACTATTCACTTCCATGGGCGCCCATGTTTCAAGTACCCTAGTCTGAGGTCTATTGGCCTTCGAGTCTAGCCTGACTCTGTGGACTTCCACAGAGCCCTCAGATTGTTCGGTGTCGGAGGATCCATCTCGCAACCTCCGTTAGAGAGCTTGAATAGCCCATTTGTCTTTTGGAGACATTTTATTTGCAAACAACCCACAAAGCAACATGTAAATCCCAAATGTTTGATTCACTGAAATTCAAAGCAAAGAACAAGAAACAAAAATAAATAAAAATTAACTATGCACAGATGCAACTATAGATATGCAAGTATGAGTACAAATACGCCTCGTAGGGTGGCCTTCGAGTCGTATACTATCCTCATAGAACCAGTTGTTCCTTTAAAAATATTTATGATCACAGATACAAGATGCAGTTATGACTTGTAGGATGGCCTACGAGTCGTAGTCCTGGTCTCGTACCAAGTTCTAGAAAGATTTTAAAACTTAGCAAAATCTATGAGACCTTCCATACGAGCTGTACCAAGTATTATGAATCATATGTGGGTCTCATATGAGAAATATAAAGGTATTACAGGTGATTGATGTTTGCTATGAGGGGCTACTATGACTCGTATAGGAACTTATGAGTCCTAGGAGTGCCTTGTAGCTGAGCACAGGAGTCACCTGCAATGCTTAAGTATTTCCCACACCAAGCACAATTTCAACACCAAATTTAACTTAATTATGCAAATAAGAACAAAGCACAACTAAATGGCACATAATCAATTCCATAATAGCATTGGCAGTTTAAAACGACTATTATTCCTAAGAGTCAAAACAAGTTCAACCAAATTTCAAACACACTGAAAGCAATCAACAGCCTAAACTCATTCTTGACATGTCCATAACATCCCAAGGAATTGTAATTACCATTCATAATGATTTAATCAAACCCACATATTCAAGCATAGGCAATCACACCTATACGACCTAAGGTGCAATTTAGACAACCATTTATACCCATATCTGAGCAATATTAAAACATTACATATCAAACACTATAAATGTCATACTCATAATCACCCACTCAAGCTTTTCTACAAGGTTCACTAAACAACCCCATTTCCTGAAGGCCTATAAACCCTAGATTTCAAGTCTAGTTTAATAATCAATGTAAGGCATGATTAAACATGATCGAACTAAACTTATACTCATATAGGTAACAAAATCACCAACAAAGATTGAGAAGTGTAACCGAAAAGCTTATAAATTTAATTAAGAATGGAACCAAAGCACAGAGAGATAAATTTTGCGTTGAAACCCTAGGAATTTATACCCTTGCCATTATCCTTGCTGAAAAATGATATGGGTAGTCAGGAATTTGGTCAAAAAAATGGTGTGGGGAATAGGGGAGGTTTTATCGTCGCCACTTAGGGTTTAAGAATTTAATTTAGAGGTCAAAAATAATTTTGACCCCTTCTATAAGCAACCTGGGTCAGTTTTTAAAAAATGCAGATCAGGGCTATGAGACCTCGACTATAAGTCATAGGTCATTCTACGGCTCGTAGGTCCCAGTCTCATAGACGACCCGACACTTGGTAAAAATTTAGGAATCATACCTGGGCACTATGAACCCCTCTTATGACTCGTAGGGGATCCTACCAATCATAAGGTTGGCTCGTAGTGTATGTGCCAACTTCAAATACCTACTGTTTCCCCCTATAAGGCATGACTATGAGTCGTAGTGAAGACTATAACTTGTAGGCCTGCTGGTAGGAGCTACTCCAAGTCCAATTTTTCCAGATCTTCAGTTCTTCCACTTTTTACCTGCAAACCAAGTCTCAAAGCACAAAAATCCTTAAAATTATTACAATTGCATCATTATACTCTAATTTAAAACAAACAACTACTACTATCTTATGTCTCAAAAAAACAATAATCATCAAAATGCTTGGGTTGCCTCCCAAAAAGCACCCAGTTTAACGTCATGGCCCGACTTTGTCATCTTCCTATGTCAACTATTATCAAGGGTCTACACCTCACTCTTGCATTCATCTAGGTGTTTCGTGGATTGGCAAATATCAAACACAACTTCTGCATCATTAACTCTAAACCGCAGCTGACCTAAATCCATATCCACTAGTGCTCTCCCAGTGGCTAGAAAAGGTCTCCCCCAAATTATGGGCACCTAAAAATTAACTTCGCAGTCGAGGATCACAAAATCTACTGGAAAGATGAACTTATCAACTTTAGCAAGCACATCCAAAAAAATTCCCTCCGACTTTTTAATAGTTTGATCTGCCATATGCAACCTCATTCATGTCGGGGTAGGAGTACCAAGGCCAAGCTTTTTGAATACAACAAGAGGCATTAAATTATTGCTTTCTCTTTAGTCGCATAATGCTCTTACAAATTCAAGATCGCCGATAGTTCAAGCAATGGTGAATGCCCCAGGTCCTCTCACTTTTGAGCAAGACATTTTGTCATAATCACACTACATTGTTAGAGTTCTTGTGAGAACTTTTGTCTCAAAGTCTGTATTTTGTGAATAAATCCTTCATATATTTAGCATATCCTAGCATTTTCTCCAATGCTTCTAGGAGAGAGATGTTGACGGAGAGTTGCTTCAACAATGAGAGTAAGTGTTTGAATTTACCCTCCTCTTCCTTTTTCATGAGCATTTTGAGAGAATGGAGGAGGATGTTTTGGGATGGATTTCACTTTTTCATGCTCCCTTTATCTCTTCTGGTTATATCTCAACACCCTATGAATCTTCTCCCTCAATTTGAACTTTACCTCCAAGACCCTTCTCGATGACTTCATCCACAATAACCAGCATAGGGGGATTTATTTTACTCTTGCTACTCCGAGTCATCACCACCATGCAATGCCCTTTATTTTTAGGATTCTGAACCATATTTATTGGTAGGGTGACCTTTTGGCAATGGTTCAATTGTGAAAAAACATGTCCAAATTATTGCTCAAGTTGCTTGATTGCCACTGAATAAGACTATCTTTTGATTAGTACTTGAGATATCGTTTTTTAGTCCATTTAGAGTCTCATATTGATAATCTTCTCACTTCAACAACTTTTCAAACATATCTTAGATCCTAGAATTTCTTAATCTGGCATCATGATTGTGTAGTGGTACATAAGGACCATTCCTGTAGCCCTCCTTTCTCCATTCTGCATCTAGCACTCTTTCTCTCTCATAGAATACACCCCTATTATCTCTTTACATCCCATCACGATTCAAGTTCTGACCTTGATTCCCGGAACCATGCCTCCAATAGTCCAGATTAGACCCTTGGGGGTTGTTCAGGTAACCTGTCACTTGGTTACTCACGTAACAAGCATCCTCATCAAACAATTGCTCATCATACATAGGAGTAATTGGGGGTTGGTGAGCTATTGCCTTCACACTAGCTTGGTTTTTCTGCAAAACTAAATCCATGCTCATACGGAGTTGAGCAAATTGCTCCATAATTCTTCATTCACTTTCGCTTGCTCACTATTTGTGGTAACCACACAAGATTTGTATTACCACACTCACTCTGTCCATATGATCTGTTGGTCTTCACCACTTGCTCCATTCCTTTGGCCACTAGCTCAAATGGTTAATCAAGAAAAATACCTCCCATGACTATGTTAGCGCAAACTTAGCTATAATCATCAAGTGCTCTATAGAAGATTTCGACCAAAGCATCATCAAAAATTTTGTGATCGGGGATCATCCTCAAGAATTTGGTGAATCTCTGCCATGTAATGCTAAGAGAGTCTCCAGGAAATTGTTCGAAGTTATTAATTTGGTCCTTAAGATTCAACTTCTTCGACCATGGGAAATATCTTTCTAGGAACACCTTTTGCAGCTCAGCCCAACTCGTGATGGTACCTGGAGGAAGTTCAGACAACCATATAGTTACACTGCCAGTCAGTGACAATAGGAACACCCTAAATCCAATAATGTCAACAGAAATATTTTGTGTCCCCATGACACTTTTGCACACGAAGACAACATTTTGAAGATGACGGTGGGGATCCTCTGATGGTAGCCCTGTGAATAGGCCATGGTTTTGGAACTTCCCCTTGGTCAGGTTTGGTCAATTAGACAAGAAAACATCAATCAAATCCTGTCATCTACTTTCTTTTTTCTATTCATCACTACCTTGGTCGACATTGTGATAGTAGGCAGTGTTTGGTGTTAACCACCACCAAACAACATTAATCATGAAGGAAAATAAACAATACATGCAAAACCCAAATCATAGACATGCATAAAACCTAGGTCATCTCAGGTCAACTACCCATGGTTCCCACAACCCCAAGTTGTGGGTGTTTAGCTACTCATGGCTAAGATAAAACATATAAAAATGCACATAATAGACATAGTTGAGAGTTTCACCAATAACAATGGAGGATATAAGCACCACAAGTTGCAAACCCATAATCTTGATTGGTCAACAATGAGTACAAAGCAAGATTTGCAATCCCCAAAATGGTTTTCCAAAAGAGAAAAATAATCTACTTTAAAAACCTAAGAAAAGCTTCAAAATGTAATGGAGAAATGTATTCTTTTCGAACTCTCATCAAAACCTAACTTAAACTATTTATAGTATTTACAAAACAACCCTAGGAATTATGTAGAAAAGATAGCTGGCATCTGATAAATTTCGCAATTATGACTCATAGGTTGGCCTAAGAATCGTAGTCGGGGTCTCATATCAGGTTCATGGCATCTTGGACTGAACTAGTACGACCCATAGCTATGAGTCGTTACTCAAGCTACGACTTGTATCTTGGTCTGATAGTCTTGGTCTTCAGTTTTTGGTATAATATTTTGGGTCTCTGATTCTTACTACGAGTCCACCTATACGAGTCATAGTGTGTCTTACGACTTGTAACCTGGTCTTGTAGGGTTGATATTTACTTAGAAGATTTCTAATTTTTGGTCTCTGATTCCTACAATGAAATAACCTACGACTCGTAGCATGAACTACGATGCGTAGGAGGGCTCATATGGCCTATGCTTCAGCAAAATCTGCAACCCTTCTTCAAAATCATATCAACCTGACTTTTCTGCAATTAACACAAAAACACATCAAAACACTAAAAAGTCACTTTAAGAACTCACAAAATCTCTTGTTTTAGGCAACAAATGTGCTGTAATTTAACAACACATCATTTTATAGTAGGACCAGTTACAATGTTTGCCATCATCAAAAAGGGGGAATTTGTTAGGATCTGGCAAGTGCACTTGAACTGTTTTGATGATGAGAACTAAACCACGTCCCTAGAGTTGCACCAGGGGTCAGAAAGCACCGTCCCAAGCGAAGATGGATTGTTGTAGAAAACCAAATCAAAGCAGGAACTTTAAATAGGAAGGCAATCAGGATAAGGACTCCTTTGAGGAAAAGAAACGTGTGCTCTACTCAACAAAGGAGTCATACATGTAAGGTCTCTAGGATTTAATATAAATACAATCCTTAAGCCTACATGTGATAGCTTTTGCATTTTGATCGTGTGAGAATCAAGCAAGAGCATGGGTGCTTGCGGAGAGCATTCAAGCAAGATCTACAGTTAGGTTTTCTTGATTGTTCAAGTTTGTTTGACAATATTCTTAGAATCTATGTTTAGGGATAAATATAGTAAGAAGTTATTTTCTTTGAGTGAGTTGTAACTGAGAGTGGGTTTGGATCTCAATAGTTGTAGTTTGAAGTTAGTGAAATTGTTGAAATTCTACGAGTGTAGGTAGTAGTTGTTTCTCCCTTAAGCAAGGAGTTTTTCCACTATAAGTTGCTTGTCTTCATTAATGCTTTAAACGTGTTGTTGGTACTGCTTAAAGAACCTGGTTCACTAGCGAAATAGGGGTAGAAGACTTTTCAACCCCATTGGTAAAAAGTTATACATTTATTATATGGTAAAAAAATAATTTTTATGTATAGATGTCGAACTTCCTATGATTAGTTCGTGTCTATTTCTTAAAATTTTGGATCCCATGAAAGAAAATCGTAGATCCGCAACTGATAACAATTCCTTGATTCAATCAACTCTATTTCAATGTTTTGCTTACTCCTACTGGTCCTCTTTTTCATTGGAAAATCAAATAATTAAAGAAGAAAATTAGAAGATGTTTTGGCTGTAATAAGCCTGAGAAACTTCGAGAGGAACACCAAGGTAATTTATAGTAGGTGTACAAGTTTATTTGTCATGTGTATTGTCATACTATTTAATATTTTCATATTATGAATATATGTGTCACGTTTTCGTTTTATATATCATATTTATGCGTTTATCTGGCATGAGTATTTTTTTATGTTTATTTAATACTAGTCTCTGGCCACGTGCCACACATGTACATCCTGATTTAATCAATTTAATCTATATAATTTTTTATAATTATATAAATAATTAAAACATGTCTCTACTAAGTGATTATGTTCCGTGTAAATTAATATATATGGATAAAATAATATTAAAATATGTGGTAAAATGATAAATAGAAAATTTAATGTGAAATTACATGCTCAACTGAAGAATAGTCAGGATTTTTTTGAGTTGATTCTTCAATGTCATGTAAACTTGAAAAGTGTAGCCGTATGATTAATTAGATATGTAATGTGTAAAATGAGTTGGTTAGTTATATATATTACTAGGCGTAATTATGAAGAGATGATATTTTTAATTGTATATGTTCTACTTTGATGCTTCAATTTTTTTATCATGATCAAAACTTTTAATGTAGATATTGATATTCATCTAGTTCTTGGTGTTTTTTTGTATTAGCTTACTATATTCATGACTTGCGACATGATATTTCACATTAATATTATTTTTTACTTTAAACATTTTCAAAAATGATATTAAAAAAATAGTTGTTAAGTTGTTAATTGGGACAAACAATTTAGGCTTAAAAATAATTATTTTTTTAATATTAAACAGCATCCACTAAACATATCAAGAATGAGATTTAAACCACATACACATAAATATAAATAATAAGTACCTAGAAAGGGAGAATTTCTGACAGATAGAACACAAGTAAAGTGAGGGGGTAAAGATAGCTACCTTCCTGTAAACTTTTATAGAGTATTATAATGTTAAAGAATAAGAAACAATTTGGGATAAAATTATTCATGCGGAAGATGAAAGGTAAAACAATCCATCATAACTAAGCAAATTATGATTAGAATTCAGAATCAAACAATTTTGGAGTGTAATTAAGGAGATTATGAATAACCTGTTAAACTACGATCGAAATGAGTTTAAAAGGAAGAAGCTCAAAGAAGAGGCAATTGAGCATGAATTTTTTAAAAAAAAAACAAATGAGGTGTAAATGGGTAAAAATGTCTTTGACTCAACTTAAAGTGAAAAAAAGGGATATTTTTATAAGACTTCTCTTATGGAGGACTAAAAATCAAGATCACTACATTTGGTGGGTATTCTGTGTAATTTTTTATTATAATGTTGGGCCTTATCAAATAGGATTATAGAAAAGTAATCTTTATACAAATAACCAATTGGATTCAATTTTTACTTTTAGCCACACTATGCAAAAATGTCTTTACTTACCATCTATTTAGCCCAAATTATAAGAATTACCTAATACACTTACATTAGTTCATAATTTTTGTTCCAAATCATCCTAAAAACACCAAATTAAATTGATTAATTTAGTTTGGTATTTGATGCACACCTTTTTGAAATTTAAAATAAAAAAATTGAACGTCAATTTCTACTGCTAGCTAACATTTCTGAAATCGCATTTTCTCTTGGCTCATAAATCATTGGATAGACTCATTAGTTCCTAAATATTTTAGCATAAAGACTCAATAAAATTGTGTGACTCTTTGACAAATATGTCCAAATACATAATTTTGACTAAACTCTTACATTATGATAAAAGATAAAAGAAGTTTTATTTACAAATGACATGTAAGATGTAAGAAGAAGCAAGTCTAATATTGTTAGAAAAAAGTTTCAACATATACATGTGAGATTATTTTAGCAGTTTTCTCATTCTTGTTCACAGGTGTCATCTAAGATCTAAGAAGAAGCAATTTAACATTGTTAGGGAAAAAAAATTCCAAACATATAAATGTGAATTTATCTTGAGAGTATTCTCAGTCTTGTTGATAGGTGTCACGTCAAATGTAGGAAGAAGTAAGTATAAGATTATTAGAAAAGAAGTTCAATATATAAATGCGAGTCTATTTTGTAAGATTAAAAAAAGAGTCTATTTTGAAAGTTTTCCTAATCTTGTTGAAAACAATGTAAGACATGGGAAGAAATAAGTATAACATTACTATAGAAAAAAATTCAGCATATAAATGTGAGTATTTTAAAAGCTTTCAGCGTCTTGTTGACAAATAGCTTGAAACATGTAGGAAGAATCAAGTATAACATTGTTAGAAAAAGACTTTTAGCATATAAATGTAAGTCTATTTTGAAAGTTGTCTTAGACTTGTTGACATGTGCCATGTAAATGTAGGAAGAAGCAAGTATAACATTGTTAAGAAAAAATTCAGCATATAAATATGAGTATATTTTTGAACTTTTCTTGGTCTTATTGACAAGTGCCACGTAAAATGTAGTAAGAAACAAGTATAACATTGATGGGAGAAAAAATTCAGCATATAAGATGAATATATCTTAAAAGTTTTCTTGGTCTTATTGGCAGATGCCACCTAAGATGTAGAAAGAAGCAAGTATAAAATCTTTAGAAAAAGAAAATTCAACATATAAATGTGAGTCTAGTTTGAAAGTATTCTCAATCTTGTTGGCAGGTGTCGTGTAAGATGTAGGAAGAAGTATAATATTGTTAGAAGAAAAAATTTTAGAATATAAATGTGAGTCTATTTTGAAAGTATGCTTAGTCTTGTTGACTGGTGCGAAGAAGAAAGTATAACATCTTTAGAAAAAAAATTCAGCATATAAATGTGAGTCTATTTTAAAAGTATTCTTAATCATGTTGACTGGTGCCATGTAAGATGTAGAAAGAAGCAAGCATAACATTGTTAGAAAAAAATTCATCATATAAATGTGAACCAATTTTGAAAGTTCTCTGAGTCTTGTCAACAAGTGGTTTGTCAGATTTAGGAAGAAGCAAGTATAGTGTTATTAGATTTTTTTTAGTATATAAATATGAGTCTATGTTGAAAGTTTTCTTAGTATTGTTGACAAGTGGCATGAAAGATGTAGGAAGAAGCAAGTATGAAATCATTAGAAAAAAACAGTTTATTGGTGCCATGTAAGATGTAGGAAAAAGTATAACATTGTTAGCAAAAAAAATTCAGCATATAATTGTGAGTCTAGTTTGGAAGTATTCTCAATTTTGTTGACAGGTGTCGTGTAAGTAGGAAGAAGTATAACATTGTTAGAAGAAGAAACTTTAGAATATAAATGTGAGTCTATTTTGAAAGTATACTTAGTCTTGTTGACTAGTGTCATATAAGATATAGGAAGAAGCAAGTATAACATGTTAGAAAACAGATTTCAGCACATAAAAGTGAGTCAATTTTGAATTTTTTTGCAATCTTGATGACAGGTGGCATGTAAGATGTAGGAAGAAGAAGTATAACGTTATTAAAAAAAGATTTCAACATATAAATGTGAGTCTATTTTGAAAGTATTTTCAGCCTTGTTAACAAGTGCCATGTTAGATTTAGTAAGAAGCAAGTATAGCATTATAGAAAATAATTTTCATCATATAAATATGAGGCTATTTTAAAAGTTTTCATAATCTTGTCGATAGGTGGCTTATCAGATGTAGGAAAAAGTAAGTATAACGTTATTAAGAAAAAAATTCTACACGTAATCATGAATCTATTTTGAAAATTTTCTTAACCTGGTTGACAAGTGACAAGTGGAAGAAACAAGTATACATTACAAAAGAAAAATGTCATCAAATAAATGTGAATTTGTTTTCAAAGTTTTCAAAGTATTGTCGAAAAGTGGCACATAGGACGTTTTATATCATGCTTATATTGAACTGTCTTTTTCTCTTTCATTCTTAAGAATGAAAACAATGTTTTCTTCTTCCTTTCTTCTTCTCTTCATTACAACCAAGAAAGTTGATACAATCCATAAAAATCGAACCCATCTTCTCCGATCATCATCGTCTTCTCGAGTACTGAAACACTTATAGAAATCAGAGAAATGAGTATATTCTCGTCCAGTTCCCAGTTTATTTGCCTAACTCAAACCCTTAATTTTACTCCCAATTTCAGCTCATTTAGAATTCCAGCTCTACCCTAACTCTAGTTCGATCTAGAACCATTTTTGTACCCTGTCATTTACAGAAGACAAGGTAAATCAAGCAGCAAACAACCTTTGAACCGGGTATTCAGTGATTTTCTTGGTAAAACTGATGAAGAACAATCTACATTGCTTTCTTCATCTTATTTAGGTAAATTTAGCAAATCTTAAGTAGAAAGTTCTAATTTTGCAAAGAGAAGTGGTAATTCTAAAGTGGTTAAAAGTGTCAATTTGAGAAGACGAGATGTTTCGAACAAGATTAGTTGTATAAATAAAGAGTTGACTTTGGAGGTTTTATGTTAGACCCCATAATTAATTCTATCGAAGTAAATCGTTCTATTAGAAAAGGTGTGTCGAACATGGAATAATTTAAATTAAGTAAGTTCGCGGTGCTTAATTACAATTGGAGCGTACATTTTTTTAAGATGGAGTCGGGAGTCCTCAATTGGATTAAAATAGAAACGTTTGGGGAACTAATTGAACAATGGGCTAACTAGGAGCCTTAGGGTGCAATTTCAAGAAATGTATTTTCTATAAATACCCTCAGTTCCAAAAACAAGAACATTTTGTTCTTGTCTTGGTTCTTGTCTTGAAGCTTGAAGAAGGAGAAGAAGAGAAGGAG
>JAOTQJ010177698.1:0-23848 GCA_025642045.1 Solanum sejunctum
TCTAGTGAGTTATTCGTGAACCGCCTTGGGTATGCTTTAGTACAGATCCCGCTCCCGTCCTCTCCACGATGCGGAGATGTATTTTTTGCCTAGCAGTTTTCTTGTGCGGCCCAAAATAACTAAGTGTTGGGCCCAAGTTTCCCAAATGTGTTTTTATCTATACTTAGTCAAATTTCACCCTTATATCATCCTAAATATTTCCCAAAAACACTTAGCCATACTGTTACTCCAAATTCTAAAACTCAAAACCGTCATCTTGATTTAAGGATTCTCTTCAAGCTTTAAGTCTCCATTGTCAACCTTTACCAAGAACTTCACTAAATCTAAGGTATGTTTTGTTTAACCATATGGTCCTTCCACTCATTACTTAATAAGTCATGATTTAAAGTTGATTTTACATGTAGGTCTTGTATATTGAGAAATTTACTGCACAGTGATTTTAGTTCATGAAAGTATGGGTGTTTTATCATATTTTGAGATCAAAATCTTTGATCTAATGTTGGATTTGATGTAGGATTTTGATGTGACTGTCCTAGGGATGTTACAAGTTGGTGATTGATGGTTTTACAATAAATTTTCTTACATGATTTCATATCCAAATTGCATGGTCTTTTACCCTCATCCACACCCCTAAGGTGTTTTACAAAATGTCCCGTTATGGCGTTTTGAGGAAATGAAGGCCCAAAGCATGAGATATGATATGAATGATTTTATGATGATGAAAGAGCTTATGTATATGATATAATTTACTATATAATGATGAAATGAGCTAATGCATTTGATGAACTCTATGTAAAGTGTTGCATTAGACCATGCCCGATCCTGGGGGACAAAAGCAAGGCTAACCGAGATGGGGGTTCATACTCATCCACCTAGGTGATGGGGAGGCATAATCATTAACCAAGATGGGGTTTTATACTCATCAACCGTGATGGGGGTTCGTACTCATCCACTTAGGTAATAGGGCGACATTATCACCAACCGAGTTGAGTGTTTATACTCATCCACCTAAGTAGTGGGGCGACATCATCACTAATCCCAAGAGGTTTATACCTTGGAAATCTAGCTTGGTCTCTTCTACACATAAGATATTCTATATGAGCATGGATTACTTAACCACATTTTACTTCTGCATTATCATATATGTTATCTTGCAATATTATGCCTATTGCCTATCGTTATGCATGTTGATCATGAAGCTTATCATTTGTTACATTATATCCCATATACTTAGTACATTTAAACCTACTAACACATACTCTTGTCTACATGATATCGTCATATAGGAATTGGTACCCAAGTTGAGCATCCTCCTCCTCCATGTGGCTAGGCGATACTATTCCTAGCTTGTTGGAAAGTCCTCTATTTTGGGGACTTTAGTTTATCTTTTCCTCTTATCTATGTATTTAGACACTATATTATGTTCTATTTTACTATGAGGGTAACCCTAGGTATCTTTTCTTGGCCCCCGCTCTATATATGTATGTAGAGGTTTTTGTTGGACTAGTTTTGTATTTATGATATGAACTATGATTCCTTGTCTTTTGATGTTGATGTGTTGCAAATCATTACCTTAGACCCAATTCCCCATTCTATTCTACATGTCTTTGATATGCTTCCGCAAAAGGATATGTAATGATAAGTTAAGAGGCTTGTTTGGGATTCCTTTAAGTTCCCCATTCACCATGTCAAGTCTAGGGCTTAGGTCATGACAGGATGAAAGAGATATATGACTAGGGATTATAGACCTAAAGCATAGGGAAAACCAGTGGGAAAATTTCATGAAGAGTTTAGACTGAACGACTCAGGGTTGGATAAGATGCCAGGATTAGATTAGGAGTTAGACAGACACTGGCTACGATGGAATACTTAGCAGTTAGGCAAGTAAGCACCTTATATGGTCCATGAATTTTACGTGGCATATCTTGCTACACTTCTTGGGGTTATTAAAGAACAAGAAACTGATCGAGTAGATGAGCTTAAGGGCGGTGCTAGTCTGGTGAAGGAGAGTTCCTATTTCGGAGGAGACTACTCAACATATCCAGTTTGGGCCTACTTACAAAATGCCTCAGTCTATCATGCAGTATGATAGATGCATTGACAATATGAGGAAAGCAATGGCTGGGAATGACATTGGGTCTAGGACAGACCTTCTATGATGGATTTGCCACCAGATTTGTTAGGAGGGATTCGAGCCAACGTAGGTTACAAACCACACAGATCCTATAGTAAAGGATCACCTCTCTTTCTAGGCCAAGTTTTGGTGGTCCATTATTTGTTGGCATATCTGGACAGTTACATGGATAATGTGATCACCTTGGATCTAGCTATGTTGTTAGCCAACATCCTAGCTGGTTATGAGATAGATAGTTCTCGGATCATATTAGAGCAGATCCACGAGTCAGCCATCTAGATGAACACCTTACTACTATTTTCTATTTTGATTTATTATGTGTGCAATGTTGTGGCAGTTCCCATAGACCCACAAAGAGACCAGCATATAGAGCCCACACATACCATAAATCCCAGCGTGATTAAGGCTGATGAGAATCCTATGTCCCTACCACGAACAACTCCTCCATCCACTCCAGAGCCATTCCCAGTAGAGCCTAAGAATCAGAGTGCACCTCCAACTGCCACTAGCATTACTCAGCTATTGCAGAGTCCTTGGTAGCTATTGAGATTGATTCCACACCATCCTCCAGTATGCCAGCACTAGCAACATCTATATTATAAGATGATTCTATTATCTCTGCTATTGTTTTTTCAGGAACTATTGCATAGGGTGGCTATGGTGGAGTCTAGGTTGCAGGCTTTAATAGCACAGATCCGACCTTGGGTTAGTCAGAACATAAGGAACACATTAGAGAGGATGAAGTCATTCACCCTTGCATTGGTAGATGAGAGAGTCCAGCAGTGGATGCCTGAGTCGATGCATTTGAGGTGAGAGTCCAGCGAAGGCTTAAGGGTGCTAGACCTGCTGACATGAGCACAATGGCTGAGGAGTTGGTCAAGTTCAAGGCCAACCTATTGTAGATGTTAGCAGCCCCTATTGTAGTCCCGAAGATAGGACCAGTGGGTGACAAGGTGTTTGACTCACTAGCTGACCGCCCATATGCTCATAGGGAGAGGCCCCTCGATACACATGTTCTAGAGATGAGCAATAGGAGGCCTCAACCTAATGATTCAATAGCCTTGGTGTAGGAGATGATACCAGAGGAGGCGGTGCAGAAGTAGATCCTATTGGCGGCCATACAGAGAGATGGAGAGCAGCTACATTCACATGGGAAGGGTAGTTCACATACAGTTGCCACCTATATTGCTAAGGAGGAGCTAATGATCCAGTACCCTACTGTCCAGCCAGAGACCGGTGCTTAATATGGCATGATGTTTGACTTCTTTTGACCCCAGTTCTTATTTTGTCATTATGGATACTTTGTTCTGTTGTTAGACAATCTTTTTATTATGTTGGTTTTTGGATATGTGTAAGTACTTTTATGTTGGATGTTTATTTTACTTATATTGTGGATATTGGTTTTTAATTTTTAATGTATGTATATATATATATATATATATATGTTATCGTGTTTGGTTTTCATTCTTATCGTTACTTTGAGGAGAAAGTATTTTATGTTGGTAGGGTATGGGAAGTTATGGATTAAGGTAAAGTCTGAGTATCTTTGAGTCTATAAATTCACCTATTTTTAATCCCAAGGTTCTTGCTATGATTCTTTTTCCTTGTGGATGTTTAATTATCTGTTGAACCGGCATATTTAGGTAGTGTAAATAATATGTAAATTCATAGTAGTAGTATTTGTTGGCATATACATAGTCTTTAAATGATTTGAAAAATTGGGTATCTTCAAAATTTTTGAGATTATGATTATTGATGCACTTCTGATCATTTTGATGATCTGGTGATATTTGTTCTTGGGACCAACGTAAATCTTAATATGAAATTCAATGCTCAAATGGATGGGCAAGACGAAAGAACTATCGAAACTCTTGAGGATATGCTTAGGGCTTGTATTTTGTAGTTTAAGAGTAGTTGGGATGATCATCTTACATGATTGATCAGTTTGCTTATAACAATAGCTATCACTCTAACATTAGTATGGCTCCTTTTGAGGCCCTCTAAAGTAGGGATTCTAGGTCACCATTTGGGTGATTTTAAGTTCGCGAAATGGCTTTGATGGGTTCATATCTGGCTAAGGAGGTTGTGGAGAAGGTATGGTCAATTAGAGAAAGGTTGAAAACAGCCCAAAGTCGTAAAAAGTCCTATACCGATATGAGGAGAGAAAGCTTGAATTTAAAGTTGAAGGATATGGTTTATTTTTGGTAAGAATGGTAAATTGTGTCTAAGATTTATAGGTCCTTATAGGGTGTTGTGGAGGATTGGTAAGGTGGCCTATGAGTTGGAGTTGTCTAGTGAACTGGACTTGGTTCATCCGGTGTTTCATGTATCTATGTTGAGAAAAAGTGTCAGGGATTTGAATACTATTGTCCCATTGGATGTTGTGGGTGTTGCTGACGACAACTTGACTTTTGAGAAGGTTTCAATATAGATCTTAGATAGACAAGTGAAGAGGTTGAGGAACAAAGATATGGCTTCCATTAAGGTCATTTGGAGGAATTAACAAGTTGAAAGTGCTACATGGGAGGACGAAGTGGACATGCGAAAATGATATCCCTATCTCTTCCATTCCACTCAAGCATAATGTACTAATTCTAAGTGTTTTATATGATTTCATGTCTAATTTATGAGCCCTATAAGCCATATGCATGCATTCATTGTTACATTGACAAAGTTCATTGTGATTTTAACAGTTTATATTGAGATTTTCGAAAATGATGTTTAAGTGTATTGCATTCTTGTTGGGATAATTTCTTCATGATTACTCTTCTTATGTATGTTCCTTTTACATTCGGGGATGATTATTCCTAAGGGGGAGATATTGAAATGACCCCAAAAATTACCCAAAAATGCGCCTCAGAAGTGCCTGCAATTGTAATTTTCATATATCTCAAAATACATGTGCAATATCAAAAATTCAACTTCATATTCTTGAATAGGGGAAACATTCAGTGGGATATGGGTATAACCCAACTTTAGAGCAACCATATCAAAATTTAAAAATCTATGATTTGCTAATTCTAGTGATGATCTGCACCCCTGGTGCGATGCAGCCAGCGGTGCATAAGTTTTATTTTTGGCCTATTATTTCTTGTTGAGTCCATGGCATTTGGGTCTTGGGCCTAAGTCTTCCCATGAGTGAACATACCTATACTTAGCCATATTTTACCTTCATATCATATATGATATTTCCCACTACTCTATTAAATACTTAGACAAATATTTCACCCCAAATTTCACGTCCCAAAGCTCATTCGGCTATTAAGAATTACAGTCAAGCTTCAAGTATCCATTTCCAATCTTCATCAGGAATTCTCCAAAGTCAAGGTATGTGGATTTCAACCATTGCTTCCTTTCACCCATGGTGCCCAGTCTTCCTTTTTACACAAATTTCAAGTTTCTAAGTTGATTTTTCATATGGGTCTTCTTTTATGAATTTGACTATGAATTATATTAGAGTTTTGTTAAAATGTCACTTTTCTTAGCATGTTTAGATCTATGAATCTTTGATTTATATTGAGATTTGATGAAGGGATTCGATGTATAATAAATGATGGTGTTACCAAGTGTTGGTGGGATGATTTACTTCAAGGTTTCTTGCATGATTTAACTCTTTAATTAGATGGTTTTACACTAGCATTACACGCCCACCAAGTGTTTGATAAAATATCTAGTATAAATGTGTTGATCTCATGAAAAGTATTTATAGGTTGGAAAGTTGATCAATCCCCTCATTTGGGGGGTAGTAGGCCCGAACGACCATGTTAGGGCTATATACCTCAATTGCCTCCCTTGGGAGGTAGTAGGCCCATGCAACTATGTTGGGGGTTTTGTACCCAATTGCCTTGTTCAGGAGGTAGTATGCCATACAACCATGTTGAGGGGTTTGTACCTTAATTGTATCGCCTAGGAGGTTGTAGGCCTTGGTTACAAATGATGGTCTATTCCTACAAATGAAAAATATTCTATGTAAGCCTAAGTTACTATAAGCATTGATCATCCATGCCATATTGTTATAGGCCCATTTATTGCCTAAATATGCATTTTGATTATGTTGGATGTCTCTTGTTGCATTGCTTCCTACATACTTAGTATATTCAAATATACTAACGTATACTCTATGCCAACATGATGTCATCATATAGGGACTGGAGTTCCATTTGATCATACTCCACCTCCACGTGGCTAGTATGATTCCTCTACAAAGCAAGTGGTGAGTCCTCAACTTCGGGGACAATGTCTTTGATTTCATGCTATGTACAAAGAATCTCTTTCCTTTTTATTGTATGCTTGGCTTTAAGGGTGAGCCTAGTTGCTTTTCTTAGCCCCCGCTATATTCTATGTTTAGAGATGTTGTTGGACAAGTTATGTAAGGATGCTATGAGCCTTGAATCTCTTGATTCTCTGACGTTCTATGATATGAAAGATGTTCCATAATCCTGCTTATCCCTATTTACTATCTCTTATAGTTTATTTATTATTTCTGCGATCAAGGAATATGTAATGATATGTTAAGAGACATGCTTAGGGTCCCTTTGGGTTCCCTATGTGCCATGTCACGTCTAGGCCCTAGGCTTGGGTTGTGACAAATACTATACTACCTTTACCGGCAACACTAAATATTACGCCCAACCGAGCCAACCTATGGACTTCATTGGCTAACTCAGTTCCCTCATCATCCTCAAGATGTGACACGCTATCCATGGACACTCTACTAAGAATGTCGCTTATATTGTTAGCCTTACATCAATGATATTTCACATTTATATCATAATCTTTGAAATGTTCTACCTATAGTATTTGCCCTTGGTTGAAGTCTCTTTGAGTGAACACATGTTGGAGGCTCTCATGATTAATGAAGAGATCAACATAAACCCTATACATGTAATGATGCAATATATTTAATGCAAATGCCATGACTGCAAGTTAAAGATCATGTGTCAGATATTTTTTTCATGCACCTTTAGTTTCCTTCATCTTAGGAAATCACCTTCCTATTTTAGCATCAGCAAACAACCTAAAACAATCCATGATGCATCATAATATACCACAAAGACCTTGATTTCGTCTGGCAAGGTCAAAATTATAGTCAATGTAAATCGGTCATTCAAGGTTTGCAAACTCTTATCATACTCATCCATCTATATTAAATTTACTTTTATTTGAGTTAACCTATTTAAAGGTGACAAAATGCAGGTGACACCTTTGACAAACCTCCTATAGTACCTTGCAAGGCCAAAGAAACTCCTAATGTCTGAAGGAGTAAATAAGATAACACAAACTTCATGAGCCAATCAATGACTAGTGGATGAGACCACAGATCTTAGAAAAGTTTCATAGACCTAACTCTAATAATTTGGAAAAATTTGGGTTTCGTAAACAATAGTCCTTGTCCCCGAGATGGAGAACTCACCAAAGGCTAACTTGAACAATTCATCTAGCCACAATAAAAATCAATAAGAGCTTCGGTCCCTATATGGTAATATCATGTAGGCAAGAGTATGTGTTAGTACGTTTGAATGTACTAAGTATGTGGGATATAATGCAACAAGAGATAAGAATCATAATCCAAAATGTATAACAATAGGCAATATACATAATATATAGCAATATGACAGGTATGATCAATGCATAAGTAATACATGCTTAAGTAACCCATACACATATAGAATATCGTATGTGTAGAAAAGACCAAGGTAGCTATTCAAGGTATAAGCCCCATTTTGGTTATGTGGTATAAACCCCTCGCATAGTTGATGAGTATAAACCCCAAAAATTATTACCCAGCCTCTTGTCTCCCCGAATCGGGTATGGTATAATGCAACACTTTATATAGGATTTGTCATAGGCTCTACTGCAACATTTTATTTAGGAATAATCATATATATAAACTCATATCATCATCATAACATCATTCATAGCATATCTCATGCTTTGGACCTTTATTTCCTCATGAAACCATAATCAGACAATTTTATCAAACAACTTGGGGGCGTGTAATGGGGCTAAAAGATCATGCAGTTTAGAGATGAAATCATACAAGAAAATCCATTGTAAAATCATCAATCAATGCCTTAACACCCCAAGACATTCACATCAAAACCCCTCATCAAATCCAACATTAAATAGAAGATTTGAAGCCCAAAACATGGTAAAACTACCATACTTTCATGAACTAAAATCACTATGCAGTAAATTTCTCAATATATAGGACCCACATGTAAAATCAACTTTAAATCTAGTACTATTAGTAAAAAGGAGACTTAGGCACCATGGATGAAAGGACCCAATGGTTCAACACCACATACCTTAGCTTTTGAGAAGTTCTTGAAGAAGACTTTAATGAAGACTTGAAGCTTGAGTGAGATCCTTGAAGAAATCTTTAAGATTGGTCTTGAGTTTGGGACTTGAATTTAGGGTGAAATATGAGTCTAAGTGTTTGAGTGGATATTGGAGAATGTTTAGGATGATATAAGGGTGAAATTAGAATAAGCATATGTATTTTCAAGTTTGGGAACCTCAAGCCCAAGACTTAAGTCTTGGACTGAAGTCAAGAAAACCAAAACCAAAATATGGACTACTCACTTGAACTTGAATTTCTACACATAAGAGTTCTATCAAAATGGGCATAAATCCTTCATCCAAACTTAGAATGAGGTGAAACAAAGTGTGTTAGAATGTTGATTCAAAGAGAGTTAAGCTAGTAGTCATGGGACACGTAGTTCTTTGTGTGCTAAGAGATATGTCCCTTCAAATTTGACCTCCTAAATAGTGTTTACTACAATTTTTGAATTTTTGTACGGTTGCTTTAAAATTCTGGTTTGATCCATTTCTCACTCAATTTGACCCCCTAAACAAGAACATGAAGTTCGATTTTCAAAAAAATGAACAGATTCATTGATATATGGAAATTACGATTCCAAACATTTTCAACGCACATTTTCGGGCACTTTTTGGGGTCGTTACAATATCTCTCCCTTGGGAACATTCGTCCCCAAATATAAAAGAAACGTACATATGAAGAGTAATCGTAAATAAATCAGCCCCTACAAGAATGCAATATTACATTTAAATCACCATTTTCAAAATCTCAGCATAAGTGTAAAATCATCATAAACTTTCCAACTTAAACATGAATGCTTATGAATGACATAGGCCTAAAATGCAAGACTTGAAATCATAGAAAGGACTTGACATGTTATCATAATCTTTAACAGAATGAAAGAGATATGGATATTGCTCCTCCATGCTGGCTACGGCTCCTAGAGAGACACATGCGAATAGATGACTCTTCCCAAAGGGCCTTGAAGAACACTACATTATTATCAATCAACTTTCCCACTCATCCATCTAACATCCTCACCGGGACCTTTTCTTAAGCCAACTTACCCTCCTTAATACTCGCACCCTCAAAGTGTTCTATAACACTAAAGTCACCAATACATCACATCCACCTAGAAGCATGGAGAATCGAAAGAACCATATCTACATCTATAGGCAATTTCCAAACTTATGCAACCTTACAAACCTCTCTATACACTCTATAAGGACTCATAATCCTCAACTAAATTTTCAATCTTAAATACACCTAACCTACTAGGTAAAACAACCACCATCTCCCCCTTAAGAGACAACCTCTACTCTATCATTCTCTCACCAAAAACATCTAACTCTAATAAGGTAGAAATCAAGGCCTCGCCTAATCTAATTCTCTTAACCCAAGAAGATTCAGAACCACCAAGGATAGTGTACCACCATTATTTACTTCCTTAAACCTGACTCGCTATCTAGCTAACCAATGGATTCCACTATTCTCTTTCTTGCCACCACTATCTACACATGCTAGGCTACCTAGAGTACCAACTGCAACATTAGCCTTATCGAGGAAAAGTAATGCACACTCATTCATAATCCTTAAAGAATATCAACCACCTTCTTGCTATCCACAATGCATGCCTATCATATTTAGCAAACAACCTCTCATCCTCCAAGACTTGCAACACTATCTCCAAATGATTCACAAGCTCTAAACAAATCAATACCTCATCACTAGAGATCACTACCAAACATGCCAAGGTAGGGTTTTAAGACCCTATTCATGAAACCCATAAACACAACCGATGCATAAGCCAACAAAAAAACTCCACCAATATTCAAAATGCTCACTCCTAGCCCAAAAAGGACAATTATGGATATCACCTACCCTTATCCTCACTTGGGGACAAAACCCGAACGAAAGATCAATTTTAGAGTAGTAACTAACCCAATATGGTTGACCAAATAGATCGACCATTCTTACCCATCATATTACAACCTTATGGGTTCTACACTCATTAGAAACATGCTATGCAAGTAGCCCAAACTCCCCCTAAACCTCCAACACAACAAGTTAAGTTGTCATCACACAAGAATACTAATAATATGCATGTACATACTTTCAAAGAGGCAATACTCATTTTTTTCAAATCATTTCAATGCACAATTGGGCATAAAAGCCAAACACCATTTATAATAATTCATACTTAGGCTCAAATGCCAAAATCATAATTTCATAGTCATAATAGTCATGCAATTGAATAGCCCATGAATATACAAAATGCTGCAAGCACACAAAATATTTTAAGAGCCAAAATCAAAGACATATATGTAATTACAATATTGTCATAACCAACCTTTTATCAAAATCATACCATAGAAAAATATTTGGCTTATCCATAACATAATTTTTCAAAATAATTCGTACACAAGAATGAATATGCTATAAACATTGAGGAAATGACTTGGGTAACTAAGACTCCATTTAACATCAACATTTATTTAACGAAGTTGAAGTGAAAACATAATCAATTCCATATTTAAATCTATAGTGTAATATCTCATGCATAAATCATTCAAAAAGGGAATATTCATACTGATAACTTCATAAACCCAAAGTAAATCGTCATATAACAGTTTAAGTCCCATTAAAATCATCAAATAAACACTACCCATGCGTCAATAGAATATTAGGAATCATAATATTCAAATCCCAAATTAAAATAAGCAAAATCTATGTAGGTTTTCTTGAAAATAAATTTTTGAAAAGGACTTAACTTCACACTTGCATAATCATAGGTAATTTCATGAATTCATAACATATTTGATAGTCTATATTCAGCATGAAGTCCCTTGACTTGTAAAACATGTACATATCTTGAGAATTCTTAACTTGGCATTTCATCAAACACTTGGTGGGCACATATGAGGACATATTCAAATCATGCAAAATGCAAGAGTATAGATCACAAAATAGTAAAATCAATGCATCTTAAAATTATGTAAATCAGCCCACCAACATCATGGCAAAACCCTAGCATGGTAACTTGTAAATCATATCAACACTTCATAATATTTCATAGAATTCATAGATTGAATCATGTAAAGTCTCAATAGATAAAGATTAGCTCATAGTATAAGCTCAAAATAGATATTCATGCATAATAAATTGACAAAACCCCAACATACTCATACTCATATTTCATAATAATAGGTACCCATAAGAAATACAACATCAAATCATTCAATCTCATAAAATAGGAAGATTGGGCTCCATGGGTGAACGGAACCAATGATTAAAACCAACATTTACATAAATCCTACTAGCACCAAGGGATAATATAAGAAATAGTAACTATCGGACATATCAAATCACCCTATTCAAAATTTTGGTCACAACATGGCCTTACTTATTTTCAACTAAGTCATAGGAGTAACAATAGAAGAGAACCTATTCACGTTCTCCCTAACAGCCCGCTAAACCAAAGAAGCTCCTAATACAAATGGAAGTCAAGGTCTAGGCTAACACCTAGTAACCTTTATCTTACTAAAGTCTACCTTAATGCTATCACCGGGCCCCATACAACCTGGGAAGGCAATCTCTTACCACAAAAATTCCCATCTCACCTACATAGCACCTAACCTTCTTCCTTGAACTAATAGTACTACCCTCAAATGATTCATATGCGCTACCTCTTTAGGGAACGAACCACATTATCATCACTTAAACCACCATAAACCTATTAGAGTATAGACTAAAATCTTACTCATGAGACTTATAGGCACATCCAGTGTACTCGTCAAACCAAGGATACTACCCTAGAATGCAGAATATCAGAAAGGACATTCAATGCCTTATCTATCACCAATAACAATTCTATAGACAAAACAACATAGGTTCAATACCTCCATTTCTTACAAGATAAAAAATTTAACCTCTTGGGACCCAATAGTACCTTAATACAAGAAATTGACCTACCTCCCTTGCTACCATTCAACAACCTCCCAATCAAAGATGGGCTCATCAGGGAATCGAGAGCTATCTTTATGAGTCCTAACATCCATGAAGACGGAACATACATGTAACCATTCCATTCCTATAATGACATCCAAATCCACCATGCCAATTCCAATAACCATAAAGCAAGACCTAATGTAATACAAACCCAAATCATATCTATGAACCTCCTAGCAATAATATACCCAACAAAAGGATAGACGCCAAAGATCCACAAAACACATTGGGCACACAAGAAGCCCCACTAGCAACTAAAAGAATAAAAAATAAATAGTGAAACTCAAATCAATCAATATCAAGACCTTGACTTACCTTCCTTTGCCTTTCTCTTTGAAGCAACATGATCAACTAGAAGAGAAAAGAACATTCGTTAGAGAAGAAAACCTTGTATCACTTCTAAAGCATAACATAGACCATGAAGAAAGGAAATATTTCCTAAAATGTCTCATAGCCTCCTACTCATAGTTATGGAGTACAACATAGTCATCAATAAGACTCTAATCGATATGGTATGTTGTACTCCGAGGATCTATCAACCTAGTGCGATGATACCATTATTGTAATGACCGAAAATAGGCCTAGATGTGACTGGTGAATAGGAAACCCGAAGGAACCCCAACTAAGCCTCACAGCATATTATTACACATCCTTAGTCGCAAAAATAATTAAATGATATTTGAAGAATGAAAAAATGGCTAGAGGGACTAAGGAAGAACTTGTTGTAATATAGAGTCAAAAGATAAATGAATCAACTAGTACCATAAATACATAGCTTTGTCCAACAACGCCTTTACTACATAGACAATGGTAGGGGCCAAGACATACAACCAGGCTCACCGTCATAGTAATAAGTATATGATAAAATAAAGAGAATCTTAATACATAGTGTGAGAGAATAGTCCTGGTACCCGGAATGGAGTACTCACTAAAGGCTAACTTGAATAATCCATCTAGCCACAAGAAAAATCAATAGGCACTCCGATCCCTCCATAGTAATGTTATGTAGGCAAGAGTTATGCGTTAGTATGTTTGAATGTACTAAGTATATGGGATGCAATGCAACAAGAGATAAGCACCATAATCAAAAATGCATAACAATAGGCAATAGACCTAATATATAGAAATATGATATGTATGATCAATGCATAAGTAAAACATGCTTAAGTAATCTATACTCATACAGAATATCAAATGTGTATAAAAGACCGAGCTACCTATTTAAGGTATAAACCCCTTGGTGGTTGTGTGGTATAAACCCCTCAGTTAATTGATGGTAATCATACCTTACCAACATGGTGATGAAATATAAAACCCTTGCATGGTTGATGAGTATAAACCCCCAATATGGTTACCTGGGCTCTTGTCCCCAAGGATCGGGTATGGTCTAATATTATACTTTATATAGGATATATCATAGGCTCTAGTGTAACATTTCACATAGTAATAATCATATATATAATTTCATTTCATCATTATAACATCACTCATAGCATATCACATGCTTTGGACCTTCCTCTCCTCATGAAACCATAATCGGACATTTTATCAAACACCTTGGGGTGTGTAATGGAGGTAAAAGACCATGCAATTTAGATATGAAATCATGCAAGAAAATATATTGTAAAAGCATAAATCAATACCATGCAATACCTCTAAGACATTCACATCAAAATCCCTCATCAAATCCAACATTAGACCCATAGTTTGAAGCTTAAAACATACTAAAACAACCATACTTTCATGAATTAAAATCACTGTACAGTAAATTTCTCCATATATAAGACCCACATGTAAAATTAAGTTTAAATCATTCAATATTAGCAAAAAAGAGACTAAGGCACCATGGGTGGAAGGACCCAATGGTTCAATGCCACATACCTTAGCTTTTGAGAAGTTCTTGAAGAAGACTTTAGTGGAGACTTGAAGCTTTAGTGAGATCCTTGAAGAAATCCTTAAGATTGGACTTGAATTTATGGTGAAATATGAGTCTAAGTGTTTGAGTGGATATTGAGAAAATGTATATGATGATATAAGGGTGCAAAAAGACAAATTATATGTATTTTTAAGTATGGTAACTCTTAGGCCCATTACTTTAAAAGTCTTGGACCGAAGTAAAGAAAAACAGGTCCTAAATACGGACTGCTCACTGGAATCTGAATTTCTGAACATACAAGTTCTATAAAAATGGGTATAAATCCTTCATCTGAACTCAAAATGAGGTAAAATAATGTGCATTGGAAAACTAATTTAAATTGATTTAAGACGGCAGTTAGTAGGCAACCTAGTTATTTGTATGCTAAGAGATATTCCTCTTCAAAATGACCCTTTAAATAGCATTTATTGTGATTTTTGGATTTTGGTACGGTTGCTCTAAAATTTAGGTTAGACCCATATCCTAATCAACTTGACCCAATAAACAAGAATATGAAGTCGAATTTTTCAAATAACAAATAGAATTTTAGATATGTGAAAATTATGATTTTGGGTACTTCAGAGGCACATTTCCGAGCACTTTTTGGGGTTATTATAGGATGTTCATATTTTATGCCTTAATGGTGTTCTAACAGATCTATATAGATTTGAAAGAACACTCACCATTCTAGCATAGATCCTAATGGGTGTGTTCAAATGATGGGTTCTTACCATGCTAGGATAGAGAGTATAGGGTGAGGATCAAGTCTACCTTAGCAAAGTAGGATCATCTTTTGCTTGGTGTAAAATAAACATCGAGATTTCATGTAACAATCCATATGGTCTTATTGTCATTTACGGACTTATTCCCACATATCCAAGTTAGAATTATGAAGGATTTCTTATGATGCTACCAATTATGTTTTTTAAACTTGCATTGCTTATACAAGTTGTGTCTTTACTCTATTGACTATGATGATGCATATGAATATTATTTTAAAACATTTTGTGATGCATTCTACACTTACATACTTAGTACATTTGACGTACTAACACATACTTCTTTTCCTATATGATATAACCATGTAGGGGCAGATGATGAGATGACTTTTGCATTTCATGGCTTGACTCGGAGTTAAGCACTTGAAGATTTCATGGTGAGTTCATATCCTTCATGAACAAGCCTCCTTCCAATGATGATATTTTCCTAATGTTGAGATTTTATGACATTTCATTTGATTTATATCCTGAGGGTGAGCTAGTAAGCTATGTTCTAGTCCCCGTAAAGAACTTATAATGTAGAGACATGATTTGGACATTATGATTGATGTAATTTTCCCTAGGGGGAACTAGGATTTCTATATGGATATGTTCCAATTTCTTACTCTCTTATGTTATGCTTGGTTTACCTTGTGTATGCTTGTGATGTGAATACTAGGCTTGTACAAGATGCCTCTAGGCGTCATATTTGTCGTGTATGGCAAGGCCCTATGTCTGGGTTGTGAAAAATGTTGTATTAGAGCACAAGGTCTGAGAGAATCCTAAGGAGTCCAACATGCCACATGTAGTAAAGTCTTGTTCATGCGTAAGGAGCGCACCAAGTCCATGAACTATAGATAATAAGATTTTAAGAAAATTATCACTTCTTTTGTGATCTATGTCATGCCTTCTAGACTCGCATTCCTTAATACTTGTCCTTCAGTATTCTCATAATATGGCTCCAATAAGTGTTCCATTCCCCTGGGGGAACTAATGCTAATAGGACTAAGTTCCTCCGGCTCCTCAAGGCCCTCAAATTGACCAAGTTACCAATGATGAGTATAGAGCCACTATCATTATATTGGCCCAATTTTTTGTTTTTCCCAAGACTCCATCCTTGGTTGCAGGGATAATAGATTTTGTTAGAATAAATCATAGAGTTCCATAGTTTCAAGGAGGATAAGGATCCACAAGAGTTTATTGATGAAGTTTGCAAGGTAGTGGAGATTATGGGGGTGTCTTCTTAAGAGAAGGATGAATTGGTGGCCTATTAACTTAAGAGAGTTGCTCAAGTTTTGTTTACATGATGGAAATCCAAGTCAAATGAAGACAAGAATTGTTTGGGAGATGTTTAAGCCTACATTCCTTGATTGTTTCTTCCTACTTTAACTAAGGGAAGCTCAAGTAATAGAGTTCATGAATTTGTGGCTAGGTACCATGAGTGTGATGGAATATTCCCCCAAGTATACCAACTTTAACGAGTATGTGCATTCCTTGTTGGCTGACTCTAGCTCACGCATGCACAAATTCACCTTGGATGTGTCCGACTTGGTGGAGTCCATGATGCTATTAAAGGAAATGGGTATTTGCAACTACTGACATATGTTGAACAAGTGTAGTGTAAGATACTACAAAAGATGAAGATGAGGGAGTCAAAAAAGGCTCATTAAGATGGTAGATTTTCTCATTCTATGTCTGGTGGGGCTGCTGAGTATATATTTCAGACTCATTTTGGGGTAAGATTACAAGAAAACATTTTTTTTAGTGTAATATTAATTCCCACTTTTAATAAATATACATGTGTTATCATATGAAATTTAGTTGAAAGTGCACAAACGGACAAGACTTGATGGAGTCTTGGAAACTGAGAAAAAGTGCAAAATAACGATGAAAAGCAGTGTCACCAACATTCTCGCCGATGTAGTGAACACTCATGGAGATCACCTATCTATGTAACAACCAAGCTTCTAGTTGAAATGTGATCAGATTTAATATCGCAAACCATACTCGATGATCCACCGAAGTGTACAAGTGATCCACTAAAGTTGTAGTGCCAAAAGCCCCAAAACACTAACAGGAAGACAATACGATGGACGTTTTAGTGCATTACAGAATATGATAAGTGAAGCAAATGTTTATAGCCTAATGTTCCAAAAGAGAAAGCCTTAAAAAGATACACAAGAAAGTGGTTAAGTGCACATTTGGCACATCATCGGAGTGCTAGGTGATGGTCGTCCTTGACTGCTAAATGCCATTTTATAGTATAAAATTTTCCACATTTTCATAGAGTCTATAAGCAATTTTATAAAGGACTTGTACATCTTCTATTAATTCCATATCAAAACAATTAGTTAATAGTAGTAGTAATAGAACTTTCTTTTTAGAGTACAAGGGGGGTTAGGTTTTTAAGCTTTTTGGCATGAAATTGGAGAAGATTGATTAGTGATAAAATTTCTATTGCTATGTATGTTATTTAATCTTTAATATTTAGCATGTGTGGCTAAAAAACCCATGTTGTGTTGTGCTATTGATATGGGTCTTTGATATCTTCACTTATCTATAGTTGATTTGGGTGAATCTATATTTGCTCCTATGTTTAATACATATTTTCATAGTTGCAGACTTGGAGTTTTACTTTCGATTTCTAATTGTTACCTTCACCAAAACTATTAGACTGTTGGAACGGATATAATGGTTTGAAATCTCTTGGGGTTTTAGGTAAAGTCCACAACCATGGATTCAATAGCTAAGGTATTAGGGGTTTTGGTGAGACTTCATAGGCCAAGCATATCTTTGGTGGTCTACATATGATTTCTTAGTTGATTCATACGAAACACCCATGTATCATAGCTGATTTAGGTTAAAAGCATCCAAGCCTATTCACTCAATATGAACTCATTTAGTTAAGTATCTAGACCCATGTAGTAGATTAATTCCCATATTTGCACATCCTTAACATATTTCTTTAATTGTTGTTTAAATTGTTGTTTAGAATTCATTTAGCTCAAGTTTTATTTTTTTTATTGCAATCCCTCAGATCCTACAATTACTTGGTCCAATGAGTCACTTTTCCCTTAAACTACACTTTTATGTGGGATCAACCCCAAAACCAAAGTTAGGTTATTATGGTGATGATGACCGCCCCTTCTGCCATTAAGTAGTCGGGTTGAGAGACATCAAAAATGGCATTGTTGCTGGGGAATTGGTGTGTTCATATTTGACATCTTTATTGAGCTTGGTTCTTCTAGTTAGAATCATTTTAATTGTTTTATTGTTGTTTTTCCTTTTTAAAAGTAGATACTAGAATGGATGATGAGTGTAGTATAAAGGGGGAAATCATAGGAGACATAAACGACCTCCTAGACATCAAATTGGACCAAGTGAGTAGTGCCAGAGCAATTTTATTGACCTCGATACCTGCAAATAAAATGTTTAAAATTACTGATACAATACTGCAACTGCATCGGCCCAGGGGATTATTTTGTGAACAAGCATGTGAAGACCTGTATGAACAACTCTGGAATTTAATTGATGTGTGTTCACCGTTCAAGTATTAGGGTGTCACAGAAGACGCTATTAGGCTAAGAATTTTCCCTTTTTCCATAATTGGAGAAGTTATAAAGTGGTTGGCTGAGCTTCACACTGGATAAATTGCATAATGGAGAGAATTGAGAAATGAGTTCCTCAGCGATTTTTCCTACCTTCAAGCATAATTAAGCTAAGGAGAAATATAGAAACTTTTTGCTGATAGGCCATGACATAAAGCTTAGCAGCATTTTTGGAAGCTCTTTCTTCAGAGTGTAACCCATAGGATCACTGGTCATTTGTTATTGCAGTATTTCTATGTTAGCCTAAGTGTCATCTAAAAAAGCATGGCGGATCGGCTAGTTTGAGATAGGCTTATGAAAAAAACATTCATAACAACTGCAGAATTATTAGAGGGAGTGATTAAAATATGAAAGGCATGGTAAACTATGAGGAATACACTTCAATTGCAAAGGGTCGAATGTCTAAGGAATAGCTAATTAAGGAGAAAAGCGAGATGAGTTCATCTCAAAAATAGTGAAAAAAGTTAGACTTTATAACACAATATGTAAACCAAATGCACCAGCCTTATGTTGTTTAACAAATGTCTTGTCCCACAAGCATGAGCTAAGTAAGAACAATCAAGAGAAAAAAGTGTATTATGTGAGGAATCAAGTATTAGATTCTCGCCTGATCTTTTAGCATCTAATCGAGAATCAAGGTCAGAACTTTGGTAATGGATAAAGAGTAATGGTTGAGGAGTGAGCAAAAATTTGCAATGTCATGAAAAGAGACAAGAAGTACCTAATTCATTGTAGTGGCAAGAAAATCCGAAGAACTCACTGGTCAATGAGATGCTTATTCTTACTTTGAATAAAATAGAAGCTTCGGACAAAGTTCTAAGTTAAATGAAAATGGGACTCTCTCAGTTGAGCCATACTATATTATCTCATACAGCTTCAATTAATGGTTGGGAGGCTCTTTTAGCAGTTCTCTCAGCACAAGTGCATAACTCATCAAGAGGCAATGGTCAACTATGCACGGAGATTACCTCCATAGCTAGCATTCCTTGTGAAATTGACATGGGATCTGAAACTCCTTTATGTGCTGAAATTAAGGATTGTGGACAAGGAAATAAAGGAGATGAAGCAGAAATAAATGAAAGGGAAACCATTACTAAGGAGATGCAGATAGAGGTTTCAAGGTTCACACAACATCAGGAGAAAGAAGGTGGCAAATCAAACTTCTTTGGTAATCAATATCTTATTGGTTGAGGTTCTAAATTAGATGCCAATATATGCACAATTGATGAAGAAATTGGATTGTGAGAATATTGAAATTCCACATAGTTGTAGCATCCTCTTCACTAGACAAGTGGTAAAAACAAAAATTATCAGGGTGCATTTTAAATACTGTTCATAATCAAGACATATAATTTTGGAATAGCCCTATGTTATTTATAGGCTAGTTTCAATGTAATGCCCCTAATGGTGTTTGAATAGCTTGGTGTATATACTTTTGCCTTGATAACCAGGAAGCTACTTATGACTGATCGGTTAAACAAAAGGCCGTCCAGGATATTAAATAATGTGTTGGTCAGAGCAAATGAATTTATGTACTCAGCTAACATCATAATGTTGGATTGTGACCTTGACCTTGGTGTGTCCATCATTTTGGGATGACCAATTTTGGCTTTGGGTAGAGCCTTGTCGATATGGATAGTGGAAGTTTGAAATTTAGAGTGAATCATGAAGAAGTGATCTTCAATGTTGATAAAGCTTTACAAAGGTGTGATGATTTCGATGTAAATACTATTGTTGATATGGTTGATGAGGTCATATAAGATCTTGGGGAATTAGCTTATTCTAGGCCTGATTCAATGGTCAAAATTATGTTAGATTATGGTGAGGAAGACAAGAATGACTGTGATGAGGTGGTATTTGCCATGATAGGGGATGGAGGCCATTCAACAAACCTGGTTAAGCTTGATATGAATTTTAAAAATTATGACACAGAACTAGCAAAACCATTTATTGAAGAAGCGCCAAAGATAGAGCTAATAGAGCTACGAACTCAATTGCAATATGCTTTCCTAGGGGACAACAAAATCTTACCTGTAATTATTACAACATTTCTACCACATAAACAAATCAAGGTTCTTATTAGGGTGCTCAAGAAATCTGTCAAAGCAACTAGCTGGACAATAGCCGACATTGTCGGCATCTCTTTGGGAATTTGAACCTATAAGATCAAATTGGTTGAAGGATATAAGCCCATTGTTAAGCATCAACACAGATTAAGTCCCTCTATATAGGAGGTGGTGAAAAGAGATCATTTAGTTTTGGATGATGGCGTAATATACCAAATTGTAGACAATAATTGGGTAAGTCTAGTTTAGCATGTGCCCAAGAAGGGAGGCGTCATTGTGGTCTAAAATGAGAATGGTCAACTAATATCAACATGAATAGTCACTAGGTGGAGAATTTTCATAGATTACCAGAGAATAAAAGCAGCAAGTGAGAAAGACCACTTAACACTACAATTTATTGACCAGATGCTATAAGACATGTCAGAAAAGGGTGGTATTGTTTCCTCCATAGTTGTTCTAGGTACAATCAAATATCCATTGCAACCGAGGATCAAGATATAACCAGTATCACATGCCCTTGTGGTATATTTACCTTCAAGGGAATGCCATTGGACTATGTAATGCTCCTGCCACATTCAAAAGATATATGCTATCCATGTTTGCTGACATGGTAGACAGCTTAATGGAGGTGTTTATGTATTATTTCTTGATAGTGCGTGACATCTTTTATCAATGCCTAAGTCACTTGGAGAATGTGTTGTAGAGGTATGTGGAAAATAACTTAGTTCTCAGTTTCAAAAAATGTCACTTCATCATCAAAGAAGGAATACTGTTAGGCCATAAGATCTCAGGAAAGTGGCTACAAGTTGACCAAGACAAGGTTGTGTACCACCTATTTTTTTTAAGGGAGTGAAAGGTACCTTGGGACACACTAGAGTCTACCGAAGATTTGCAAAAGATTTTGCAAAAATTATGAGTCTGATGTGCAAGCTATTGGAAAACAAATTAAAAAATATTTTTGATAGTACATGCTTGCAATCATTTGAAACTCTCAAGCAAAAATTGTTTGAAGCTCTAGTGATAATTTTTCTGAATTAGTCTAAATAATTTGAGTAATATGTGATACAAGTGGTGTGGCTCTTGGTGCAGCACTGGGACAACAACTTGGGAAATTTTTTTACCAAATTTATTATCGTAACAAGATGCTGAATATGGCCCAAAAAATTATACAATGACAAAGTAGTAGCTGCTAGCTATAGTGTATGCATTTCAAAATTGTCAGGCCTATCTCCTTAGTACAAGGGTTATTCTTTGCACTGACCATACTACACTTTGCTATATAATGCTGAAGAAGGATATGAAACCAAGACTTATGTTATGGGGTTTGTTGTAATAGGAATTTGATTTGGAGGTGCGAGATAGAAAAGGCTATGAAAACTAAGTGGCTAACCATATGTCAAGGCTTGAATTACAAAACTCTCAGGTTGAAGAGGAGGAAATCACTGATAATTTTCCTGATGAAGCACTGATGAAAGTCACTAAGGTGATGACACCTTGGTATGCTGATTTTGTAAATTATTTTGCTACTAGATTCATACCAAATTTTACAAACCCGCACCAGAGGCGAAATTTCCTACATGATGTGAAGAAATATTATTGGGATGAGCCTTACCTTGTTAAGGAATATGTGTATTACATTATGTTAGGACCCGTAGCATAATATAAATCCCGAACATCCTTAATTGGTTCGATTTAATAAAGTTTGGGACTGAACACAACATTCCTTCTAAGTTTGGTCCGTAAGAATAAAATTGATGTGGTATCAAGGTGTGTGTGAGCTTTTGATTGGCCCAAGTGGAACATGAGTGCCTATGTATATATGTATATCCTTACAAGATCAACACACTCCATACTTAAAAAAAATTAGCAAAAAAATTGTTGAGCAAAATTCCTCTCGGGTTTGTTATAGTAAAATTCCAAAAATTTGATTTTTTTGTGTTTTCGATTATTTGATGCTTCAAGGTCGGTATATTGAAGCCCCTAAGTAGTGTGGTGGCATTGGTTGGTCAAGAAAACACGTAGTTTGCCGGTTATGAAATATTGGGTTGTAGTAGAGGATTTCAAGGTATGTTAATTTTTATCTTTGTTTAAGTTAATTAAAGGTATGAAGGTGTTAGGAATGTGTTAAAATGAAGTTAAAATGCAAAAATTGAATTGGTTGTTAATGTAATTACGAATTTTGAACTTGTGATCCAATTGGGAATGGAATTTGTATATGATTGTATATTGAATTGTTGTCATGTATTTGTGTTTATTTGGCATGGAAGTAGTCTTTATGGGGTAAAAAAGTGTTAGAAAATGATTCAAATAATTATGTGAACGTTAGCTTAAATTGGAGGCTCATCGAGGGTATTATGTTGCGTTTTAGCGTTAGGGGTTTTTGTTGGGCATTTGGGTGATGTATTGTGGTTTTTGGAGATTATTAGAAGGTTTGAATGTGATAGATATGATTTTGATTCATTGCTTCCCTATTTTGTTAATTACGTTGCAGTAGCGTTTTGTGGCGTTTTGATGTCATAATGGTGTTTGGAAAGGTTTATTGATGTTATGGGTTATTGTTGTTGCTGTTGACTGATTATTTAAGCCGAGTTAAGTTCTCTGGATGGTGTATTTTAAGGAGAAATGCTTCCAAAATTTATATAAATTTAGAATGAGTATTGGGCTGAGTTCGCCCCGGTTCACGGGAGTGCGTGGCACCGTCACCTCGGCTCCATAAACGGGCATGATGACCTTTATGCTTTATGATACGTCAATGCTTGGCATCGTCTACCTGGTTCATGTAGATTATTTGAGGGTTTGTGTTGGAGATTTTGGAGATTGAAATTTTTTTTGGTGTGGTATGGAACGCGTTTAGAGGTCGCCATCGTTCCCGTCCAATATGCATTATTTTGATGTTTGAAAAAAAAGAATAAATACTTTTATGTTGACATACAAGTTTGACTTCTATACTTTCTTATTTAGATTGTTATTTTCACTTACATTTTGGGCTTTCTGCTTTATATACTTGGTACGTATTTCGTACTGACCCCCTCCTTTC
>JAOTQJ010177707.1:4132-23844 GCA_025642045.1 Solanum sejunctum
CTAAATCTAAAAAATATGAATTTTGGTTGAAAGATGTTGCTTTTCTAGATCATGTGGTGTTGGGTGATGGCACTAAGGTGGATCCTAAGAAGACGGAGGTGATTAGAAATTAGCCTGGATCCTTGACTCCGTCGAATGTTAGAAGTTTCTTAGGTTTGGCGGGTTATAACCGAAGGTTTGTGAAAGATTTTTCTTCTATTGCTTTGCCTATGACAAAGTTGACCCAAAATAAGGCAAAATTCATATGGACCAATGAGTATGAAAAGAATTTTCAAACCTTGAAAGATAAGCTTGTCTCCGCTTCTATTTTGGCTCTACCAGAAGGGTTTGAGGGATTTGTGGTCTATTGTGACGCTTTAAGAATCAATTTGGGGTGTGTGTTGATGCAAATTGGTAAGGTCATAGCATATTATTCTAGACAACTTAAGGTACATGAGAAGAATTATCCCACCCATGGTCTTGAATTGGCGGTCGTGGTATTTGCTTTGAAAATTAGGTGTCACCACTTGCATAGGGTTCATGTTGATGTCTTTACTGACCATAAGAGTCTCCAATATGTGTTCACCCAAATAGATCTTAACTTGAGATAAAGAAGGTGCTTAGAGATTCTCAAGGATTATGACATGAGTGTGTACTATCATCCTGGCAATGCTAGTCTTATGGCTGACACTTTAAGTAGAGTGTCCATGGTAGTCTAGCTTATGTGGATGATGGTGACAAGGAGGTGGCTAGAGAGGTTCACCGATTGGCTAGGTTAGTGGTTAGTTTGAATGAAGTTGCAAATGGTGGTATAGTGGTTGTTGATGGTTCTAAATCTTCTTTAATTAAGGAGGTAATGTCAAAACAGGATCTTGATCCCACCTTGTTAGAGTTAAAGGCCTTGGTTAGAGATGGCAAGGTGGAGGTTTTCTCCCAAGGGCGAGATGGTGCCCTTAGGTAACAAGGTAGGTTGTGTGTGCCTAATGTTGATGAGTTAAGAAAGTTGATTTTAGAAGAGGCTCATAATTCATCCTGTTCTATTCACCCCGATTTCACAAAGATGTATAAAGACTTGAAGGAGGTGTATTGGTAGGATGGTAAGAAGGGAGACATTGTTACATTTGTATCGGGGTGTCAAAATTGCAAACAAGTGAAAGACAAACATCAAAGGCTGGGTGGCCTAGCCCAAGACTATCATGACCCAAGCCTAGGACCTAGATGTGACTCGGTGAATGGAGAACCCAAGAGAACCCCAAACAAGCTCTTTAGCGTATGAATCACACATCCTTGGTCAGGGAAGCATAAATACAATAAATAGAGATATAAATAACGAAAAATAGGACTAAGGGAATACTTTGATAGCATAAAACATAGAAGAGTCAAAGCTCAATGCATAAGTACATTATTTGTTCCAATAACACCTCTAAACATAGATTAGAGTAGGGGACAAGATACTTTTCGAGCTCATCCTCATAGTATAAAACATTCAACATAAGGAAATAACAAAAAGGTAAGAGTAGCATAGATAGTGTCCTCTGACTTGAGGACTCGCCAAGACATATCACCACAGTACCGAACTTCCCATCTTGAAATAACATCTTCCCATAATCCAATGTCTGATGGTAGTACCAACATTACGCCTTGAGTTTGTTGAGCATTGGGTAATACCCAAATGTGGGAATCAATAACCATCAATTTCCTGAATAGCAAGACATGGACGGATAACCAAGCTAAAGTGGATTATATGGAGAACTTACTTGGAGAGTATGAGAAGAAGATGTGGATCCAATGGAGAACTGCATACGTGGATGACTACCAACGATTGGTAGAAATCTCGGATGACGTAAGGAACCTGACCTCACAGGTTAGACGCATCATCACATTGGAGGATACTAAAGTTCGGGATCTAGGGCGGCTTCTTTAGTACCTTGAGCCATGTAAGCTGTTTGTTCTGGTTGAATTTGGCACCTCAACTGCAGACCCACTGGCTAGTACTCTGAACTCGGAACCCGAGGAGGGTGAGTCAGACAAAGACCAGGCATGCGGAGCTCCGGTTCCTACATGGTAACATCATATAGGCATAGAGTATGCGTTAGTACATTTGAATGTACTAATTATGTAGGATACAATGCAGCAAGACATAGCCAACATAGTCAAAATACATAATCAAAAGAAATGGATAAGTATAATAATAATATGACATGCATTATTATTGCTTGAAGCAAAAAATACTTGTAAATCATATGCTTGTATAGAATATAATATATGTGTAGGAAGGGACCATAATCATAGACCAATGAAACTATTACTTGGAAGATAAGGCATGTCACCCCCTAGGAAGGTGATTGAGGTATCTACCCCTCAACGTGGTAGTACAGGAATGTCACCACCCGACAAGGTGATCAAGGTATATAACCCTCAATGTGGTAGTACATGTATATTATCCCCCAACAAGGTGGTTAAGGTTTCTACCCCTCAAAAGGATTGTACGGGCTTGTCACCCCCCGACAAGGTGGTTAAGGTATCTATCCCTCAATATGGTAGTAGGGGAATGTCACCCCCTGACAAGGTGATTGAGGAATGACACCCTCTCAACTAGGTGATTGGACATGTCACCCCCAACAAGGTGTGGTCAACTTGCAACATTATAGATACTTCTCATGAATTCAACACATACATACATTCCCTTAATCATCATAAAGTCACTTGAATTGTAAACCATGAAATAGATCATCAATAACTCAAGAATCCTTGTCAAGACATTTTAGCGTATACTTGGTGGGTGTGTAATGCTAGTTTAAAATAATGCAATTCAAGAGTGAAATAATATGAGAAAACTCAATATAAATCAACCTACCAACTTATAGTAAAACAGTCATGTAAGTTACCTTGAAACATCTCATCAAATCGCATAATAGATCATAGTTTCATAGCTCAAAACATACACAGTCAATCAACATTTTATAAAACCCTAACAAGGTTTATAATCAAATTCATAATAAGAGATACCCATAGATAATACAACTTGAAAACATGCAATTTTCATAAAAAAGAAGGTTGGCACCATGGATGAAAGGACCCAATGGTTGAAACTCAAATACCTCAAGCATGGGTTTTCTCGATGTTGTCTTGAAGGAGACTTGAAGCTTGAATAGAGTTGTTGATATCCAAAATTGAGCTTGGGACACTTGAATTTGGATAAAATATTTGGTAAAGTGTTAGACACTATTTTGAGAGGGTCTTGAGTGATACAGAGTTGAAAAAAGGCTAACTATAAGTGCTTTTACACATAAGTGGGTATAAGGATATGACCCCAATACCCTTGGGTCGAAAAAGCATTTTTGGCACAAAATACATTGATCTGTGCCCAGTGCGTATTGCGGCCAAGGCACGTTTCACCACTAGAAATCAAATTTTTTGAAAAATTAATTTTCACTATGGGTTCTCTCAAATTGGAATATGACTTTTGTCTACTTTATGCTATTCTCAATATCTCCCTAATCAATATTACATTTTCCAAATATTTCATGACTAAATCCAACCCTAACAAAGACATCTCCCCAACCTCAAACCATCCAACCAGGGATCTACAATGTCTACCATAGAGAGCTTCAAAAGGAGCCATACCAAACCTTGAATGATAACTATTATTGTAAGCAAACTCAATAAGTGCAAGATGTTCATCCCAACTACCTTTAAACTCCAAAACACAAGATCTAAGCATATCCTCAAGATTTTGGATAGTCCTCTCTGCTTGGCAATCCATTTGAGGGTAAAAGGTCATGCTAAGCTTTACCTTGAGTACCAAGACCTCTTTGGAAGGACCTCCAAAAGTGAGAAGTGAATTGAGCACCATGATTCGAAATGATTAATAAAAGAACCCTAATCAATCTAACCAACTTAGGAATATATAATTTAGTATAATCTTCGGCACCATAAGTAGTTTTGACTGGTAGGAAATGAGCCATCTTTGTTATTCTATCGACAAAAACCCAAGTAGAATCAAAATTCTTTCTAGTCAGGCAATCTAACCATAAAACCCATGTTGATTTTCTCCCACTTCCAACTAGGAATATCTATATCTTGGGCTAGGACATCCGACCTTTGATGTTTGGCTTTTACTTGTTGACAATTATGCCATCCAGATATGAAATTGGCAATTTGTTTTTTTGTACCACCCCCACCAACACACCTCTTTAAAATCTCTATACATCTTTGTAGAACTAGGGTGATTAGAATAGGATGAATTCTGAGGCTCATCTAAAATCAACTCCTCAAGTCATCAACATTTGGCACACATAGCCTGTCTTGGTGCCTAAGGGCACCATCTCCCCCTTGGGAGAAAACCTCCACATTACATCTCTTACCAAGACCTTCAACTGTAGAAAGGTTTCAAAATCTTATTTTTCCTTTACCTCTTCAATCAATGAAGATTTATAACCATCAACAACCACTACAACACCATTGTCAATTTCCTTTAACCTAAACCCCAATCTAGCCAACTAATGAACCTCTCTAGCCATCTCATTACCACCGTCATCAATATCTTCTAGACTACCCATAGAAAAACCTACTTAGAGCATTGGCCACAAGATTAGCTTTACCAGGGTGATGATAGACCATAATATCAAAATCTTTATGGAGCTCTAACCACCTTCTTTGTGTCAAGTTAAGATTCTTTTGGGTGAACACATATTGGTGACTCTTATGATTGGTAAACAAATCAACATGAACCCCATACAAGTAATGACGCCAAATTTTCAAAGCAAATACCTTAATCCCCAATTCAAGATCATGGGTGGGATAATTCTTCTCATGCACTATAAGTTGTCTAGAGGCATACGTTTTCACCTTACTATTTTGCATCAAAACACACCCCAAACCAATTATTGAGGCATCACAATACATAATAATCCCCTCCAACCCTTTCGGTAGAGACAAGATAGGAGAGATAACAAGCTTTTCTTTCAAATTATGGAAATTATTCTCACATTCATCAATCCACACAAATTTTAACTTCTTTTGGGTGAAATTAGTCATATGAGAAGCAATACAAGAAAAGCCATTAATAAATCTCCGGTAATAACCCGCCAAAGCCAAGAAACATCTAATGTTCGATGGAGTCACAGGTCTGAACCAATTTCTAATTACCTCCATCTCCTTAGGATCCACCTTAATACCATCACCAGACATCACATGCCCTAGAAAAAACCTCTCTTAACAAAAACTCATATTTTTCATATTTAACATACAACCTCTCCTCCCTCAAGATTTGCAATACCACGCTCAAGTGATTCACCTGCTCCTCCTCACTATGGGCATAAATCAAGATATCATCAATAAAAACCACCACAAACAAGTCAATGTAGGGTTTAAAGACCCTATTCATAAGATCTATAAATATAGCCGGTGCATTAGGTAACCTAATAGATATAACCTCAAACTTAGAGTACCCATACCTAATTTGGGAGGCCATCATGGGAATGTCATACTCCCTCACTTTCACTTGGTGATACCCAAACCGAAGATCAATCTTAGAGAAGTGTAGCCCCTTGAATTAATCAAAAAGGTCATCAATCCTTGGTGAGGGTACTTCTTCTTTATAGTGACTCTACTAAGTTTCCCTTAAGCAATGCATATTCTAAGAGAACCATCCTTCTTCTTCACAAATAACAACAATGCACCCCAAGGTGATTGACTAGGCCTTATAAAACCCTTTTCCAAGAAATCCCTCAATTGCTCTTTCAACTCGTTCAACTCCGCCGCGGCCATATAGTAAGGGGGAATAGAAATGAGTTGAGTATCGGGAAGGAGGTGTATACAAAGGTCTATTTCCCTTTTGGGAGGAAAACTCGAAAGCTCATTGGGAAAGACATCAAGAAACTCATTAATCATTGAAATCGACTCTATAGGAAGAACTTTGGACTTAATATCCATAATCCTCACAAGATAATAAGGAAAACCCTTAGAAATCAACTTTTGGGCTTTAATGCAAGAAATACATCTACCCTTGACAACCAAATCATAACTTTCCCACTCAAGAAAGGGCTCATTAGGGAATTAGAATTTAACCCTATGAGTTCTATAATCAATAGAAGCACAATATACATGCAACCAATCCATCCCAAAATGACATCAAAATCCACCATATCTAATTCAAAAAAATTACAAGGCAAAATTTTATTTAAAATGAAAAAGGGACAATTTCTATAGACTCTTCTAACATCAGTAGATGCACCAATGGGAGTAAATACTTCATAAGGTTCACATAATAATTCGGGACTAACATGTAGCTTTTAGGCAACAAAAGGATTAATAAAAGAGAAAGTGGCACCAGGTCTATCAAAGCATACACATCAAAATCAAAAACATTTATTATACCGGTCACGACATACGACACCTTATTCACCCTTTGTCTCCCTTGAAGAGCATAGAATCTATTTTGCCTTGGAGTATCTCCTTGTTGACCTCCTCTTCCATTTGGATCCGCATTTGCACCTTGGCCTTATGGACAACCATCTTGACCCTTGTTTGATTATCGGGATACTGAATCTCCTTATGACCCACTTCATCATAACTATAGCAAGCATTAGTCTTCTTTAAACATGGGCTATTATGCCTCTTACCACATATTTGGCATATAAGGTTATCATTAGCAAACCTTCAATTAGAAGCATTGGAAGACCCTTGGCTTGGAGGCTTATGACCTTGAGGAAACCAGCCACCCTTGGAATTTTGGAATCTACCGTCAAAAAGGGGCCCTCATTGCCTCACCACTTTTTTTGTTTCTAAGATTTTCTCCCTCTAGTTGCTCAACATAAGTTATGAGGTAGGATAAATCCATATCACTTACCAACATGGCAGTACAACATTCCTCATTAACCAAGTCGGACACACCTGGCACAAATTTGTTCATCCTAGACCTTGGCTTGGCCACCAATTGTGGAGCATACTTGGAAAGTTGGTTGAACTTGACGACATACTCCCTCACAATCATGGAACCTTGCTTAAGGTTCATAAATTACATCATGTTTAGCCTCCCTTACATCAATAGGAAAAACCTGGTTGAGAAATGCCTCTTTGAACTCCTCCCAAAGGATAACATTACCATTCCCCTTCTCTATCTTACATTGGGTGAACCAAATTTGAGCCATCCTTTTGAGTTGATTGGCCGCCAACTGCCATCTTCCCTGAGTTAACCCCTATAATAGAAAACACTTTATACACTTCATCTATGAATTCTTCAGGATCCTCATCCACCTTGGCCCCACAAAACTCTGTTGGATTCATTCTAGTAAATGCCTCACCCTTGAGGCCGGAGTAGAAGCATAAGGGGATTGGGTCCTTTGGCTGATTTTGTTAGTTACAGAATGGGACAACATATTAATAGCATCTTGGAACTCATCATGGGACACTCCCCCATCTTGAGGAGCTTGACGAGGGGGAGTGGTCGGTTGCACCTCGGGTCTATGGGCTCTTCTTCCTCTTAGAATTGGCATGATATAGAATAGAAAAGAATGTTCATTAGGGGAAAACCTTGCCTTAACGTCTATACCATAACATAGACCATGAAGAAGGGAAACATTTCCTAAAATACCTGATAGCCTCTTATTCATAGTTATGGTGCACTTCACAACCATGAATAAGACTCTTACCAACATGGTGTGTTGGAATCTAAGGACCATTAATAACGTAGTGCTTTGATACAACGTTATTCATGAGAATAAGCCTAGGTCCTAGATATGACAAGGGGAATGGAGAACTTGAAGGAACACCAAATAAGCCCCTTAGCATATGAATCAGACATCCTTGCTCGCGGAAGCATAATAACAATAAATAGAGATATAAATAAGGGAAAACAGGACTATAGAAACTGTTTGATAGCATAAAATATAGAAGAGTCAAAAGTCAAAGGATAAGTACATCATTTGTTCGAATAACACCTCTAAACATAGATTGGAGCAAAGTCCAAGACACCTTTTGGGCTCACCCTCATAGTATCAATTGTTCAACATAAGGAAATAACAAAAATGCAAGAGTAGCATAGATAGTGTCCAAGGACTTGAGGACTCACCAACACATATCTCTAATGCACCGAACTAGCCACATAGAGTATGATCTAGAGGTGCTCTGGTTTCAACATAGTAACATCATGTAGGCATACAGTATGCGTTAGTACGTTTGAATGTACTAAGTGTGTAGGATGCAATATAACAAAACATAGCCAACATACTCAAAGTGCATAATCATAAGCAATAAATAAGTATACTAATAATATGGCATGCATGACCAATGCTTGAAGAAAAATTACTTGTAATCATATGTTTGTATATAACATAATACATGTATAGGAAGGGACCATAATCATAGACCAAGCAAACTATTACTTTGAATCCAAGGCATGTTACCCCCTTAGAAGTTGATTATGGTATCTACCCCTCAACGTCGTAGTGCGCATGTCACTCCTCGACAAGGTTATCAAGGAATCTACCCCTCAATATGGTAGCACAGGCATGTCACCCCCTGACTAGGTGGTCAAGACATCTATCCCTCAACATGGCAATACAAGCTTGTAACCCCTCGATAAGGTGGTCAAGGTATCTACCCCTCAACATGGTAGTACGGGCATATCACCTTCTGACAAAGTAATTGGAGTATGACATACCCTCAATAAGGGGATTGGGCATGTCATCCCCCAACAAGATATGGTCAACTTGCAATACTATAGATACTTCTCATAAATTCAACACATACATATATTCCCTTAATCATCATAAAGTCACTTGACTTATAAACCATGCAATACGTAACACCCTACATCTTATAGTATTAGTACTATGCAACTAAAATGTGATATGGATTTTCAAAATAGCATGAATATTTAAAAGTTCTTGAATCTCAAATTAGAGGGAGACATGTATGTCTAACGCTGAAGAGGGTCGAGTGTAAATATGTTTTAAGTCAAACCAAGGAGATCATGACCTTAAATAAGGTGAAAGAAGTAAGGTACTTATAGGATGTAGGAAGTAGTAGGTGAGTCACCAACATGCTTAGATTAAGTTTGCTAGCTAAACAGAGATGAGACCCGATGCTGAATCTGTCCAAGTTCGATAATGAATAAAGTCTATGTTGAGAGTGTAACTTTAGCCATGTTTTACCATCATAAATGAACAATACATACAACCTAAGATGAACAATAAAAGGGACCAAGTACATCACAACTCACTTGACTAATTAGGCCCAAACTAAGTGAAGAGGAATTAGGAAAATGGATAGCTAAGGCCCATCAACTTTGAGATCCATTTAAGCCCAGGTGAGAGGCCCATGCTGCTGCATCACCAACTTATTAATATGTTTTGATATGTGGTCAAAATCTCAAGAGAAATTCAGTCTAAGGAGTCCTTTTAAAAGGGATTAAAAATTGTCCATTAAGTCATTTCACTTTGGAATAACTTTTAGCTTTCCTAAAGACTCTTTTTTCTCTTTACTTCACTCCACAAGGCAGCTAATAAAACCCTCTATGGTTATTGAAGGAAACCTGAATCTTTATGTCTAAGTTAAGGGTAAACATCCATGTATTTGTTATACTTATCCCATTAAAAACAAGAAGTATATGATAGTTATGCTTGTGAACAAAGTTCGGATAGTATGTGCTTAGAAAGTTGTTGCACACTTGCCTTTTTTCTTAGTGACTTTTCTATGGTTTATAGGCTTGATTATGAAGAGAAGTTGATGTTCCTGACATGGTTTAAGTTATAGATATTAATCTAAGGTTTCTTCCCTAATTTTGTTTTACTTAACAACGAGTTTTATTGTGCTATCTTAAATGTGATTTTGATTGGGACTTGGGGTCTAATGGATGGAAGGCTATTGCCTGACATCCTTCATAACTACTTTGGTGTTGTTCTGAGACTATTTTAAGGATGTTTATATGTATAAATATATTGAGAAAGTTTGGTTATAGTTTGGATAGTTTTGAATTATTGACATCGAGATACAGGGAAATGGCGTAAGGTTGTGCTACCTGATTGCATGTCGTGTGAACTTAGTGTGTGCTTTGAATTGTGAAATGTTTCCAGCATGTTATGAACCTAAACTAGGCTGTATACACTATGTATATGGAATAACTATAGAAACATATGCTTAGGGCATGAAGGGATAAAATAACATCATTGAGTTGATGCTTACAGGTTGCTGACCAAAGTTTATTTTTATATTAGATTGGACTTTCAAGAAGTGTTTCTTAGCTGCTAATACAGTGTTATTGCCTACTATATTGTAGATAAATATTTGAGGAAAAATGAGGTTACTTCAATGTAATAACGAGGTCATATATCGAGGTATGTAAGGCTACTCGATTTCATATTACTTGGCATGAAATCTAGATTCTTCCTTAGATAAAGGCACTTACCAACTCCGACACAACTATTAACCGTGTCTTCAATCTTTAACATGTTCATATGCTCCCATATGTAGTCACCTTTAAATCTGCATACATACAGGGATACCAAGTTACATGGGTTCTTGTTTCCAAATAAAGCTCACGAGTTATTTCATCTCATATGCATTTCATTATTTGTGTAACGTACTCTTTTCATTTTCATATTGTCTTGTATGATTATTTACATGTCACGTGCAACATATATAGTCCTATAGCTCCAAGATTGTGGGCACCAAAAGAGTCATCTGAAAGGTAATTATAAGGTAAAGTATATTACTTATTGATGGGTGGTAACCTGAGGGGTGGAAGAATCAGGTAGCCACGGTCAATCCTATCATATGGGGTAGCCCAAGGGTGAAAGAAAAAAGCCTAGCGAGGGTCGATCCTGATATAGATTTACCACTGATTAGTTGGTCATTTGTATTACATGTTGTTCACAGATTATACATAAAGGTAAAGTAATAAAAAGAAGATAAAGTACATGATCCCACAGTATATCTCAAGGTGGTCTCTTATCCTACACCAGGGCATAGTTTTATTTGAGTTGTTACTCATATACAATATTTTTTGCCTTGCATATTTAGTATATTATCTCGTACTGACGTCCCTTATAGGGGAAGCACATTTCATGCTGTAGGTACAGGTGCTAGTAGCACTCCCCAGTAGGAGTATAGGATATCTAGTTGCTATTACCAAGCTCTAGGTTGATTCGGAGCTTTGTGAGTCTAGAGCTTATATCTTTATATTATATAGTTAGTCGAGGTAGGGCATGTTCCGACCCTAATTAGATACTTTTCCTTATCTAGAGGATTTGTAGACTATGTAAATTAAAGTGTAGTCATGTCTAATACTTTAGACAATGTAGCCCCAATGACCTAGCCATATGCATTTTCTTTTGACTTGTTATTACTGCTTAGTTTCTTAAAGGCATGTTGAATGAATAAATCCCTTATAATATGTATAGAAAGTACATGGACACTGGTTGGTTCTCCCGAGCCTTATAAGCAATGGGTACTAGTCTGCCTTAATGGGACTTTGGGCATGACACAATAGATCATCAATAACTCAAGAATCCTTATCAAGACATTTTATCAAACACTTGACGGATGTATAATGGTAGTTTAAAATCATGCAATTTAAGAGTAAACTCAGTGTAAATCAATCAACCTACACGTAGTAAAAACCATCATGTAAGATACCATGAAACCCCTCATCAAATATCATAATAGATCATAGTTTCATAGCTCAAAACATGAATGGTCAATCAACATTTCATACAACCCCAATAAATTTTAAAATCAAATTCATAATAAGAGATACCCATGGATAATTCAACTTGAAATACGCAATTTTCATAAAAAGGAAGGTTGGGCACCATAGGTGAAAGGACTCAATGCTTGAAACTCACATACCTCAAACTTGGATTTTTTTGATGTAGTATTAAAAGAGACTTGAAGGTTGAATAGAGTTCTTAAGATTCGGGATTGAGCTTGAGACACTTCAATTTGGATGAAATATTTGGTTAAGTGTTAGAGAGGATCTTATGTGATATAGAGTTGAAAAATGGCTAAGTATGGGTGTTTTTATTTATAAGTGGGTATGGGGCTATGAGCCCAAGTCTCTTTGGCCGAAACAAGATTTTAGGTACAAAATAACACTGATTCGTTCCCCTATCATGTCACGGCCAGGGCACTGATCACCAGTGTAAATTGAATTTTTTGAAAAATAATTTTTCGCTATAGGTCCTCTATAATCGGGGTTATACCCATTTCCCACTAAATATTTTCTCCTGATCATAAATATGAAGTCGGATTATCATACACGGATTTTGAGATATATATAGAAATTACGATTAACGGGCATTTTCTAGGCATATTTTTGGGGCGATTTTGGGGCGTTTCAAAGACATCAAAATTCCTACTTGGAAATGGAAAGAGATTAATATGGATTTTGTGGTTCAATTTCCTAATACTAGGAGGTAATTTGACTTTATTTGGGTTGTGGTTGATAAAATGACAAAGTCGGCTCACTTTCTACTATCAAAACTACTTATGGTGCCAAAGATTATGCCACATTTTATATACATGAGTTGATTAGATTATATGGGTGCCCTTGTCTATCATTTTGGATCATGGTAATCAATTTACTTCTCATTTTTGGAGGTCATTTCAAAGAGATCTTAGTACCAAAGTTAAGCTTAGCATGACATTTTATTCTCAGATGGATGGTCAAGCTTAGAGGATTATACAAACTCTTGAGGACATGCTTAGAGCTTGTGTTTTGGAGTTTATGGGTATTTAGTATGAACATCTTCCTCTTATTGAGTTTGTTTACAACAATATCCACCACTCAAGCATTGGTATGGCTCCCGTTGAAGCTTTATATGGTAGGTATTATAGATCTACAGTTAGATGATTTGAAATGGGGGAGATGACTTTGCAAGGCCCAGATTCGATCATGGAGGCATTAGAGAAGGTGAGGTTTATAAGGGGGAGACAAAAGTCCTACTCTGATGTGAGGAAAAGAGATCTTGAGTTTAAGTTTGGTGATTGGGTTAACTTGAAAGTCTCACCAATGAAGGGAGTGGTTCAATTTGGCAAGAAAGGGAAACTAAGCCCAAGGTTTGTGGGTCCTTATAGGGTTTTGAGGAGAATTGGTAAGGTAGCCTACAAGTTAGAGTTACTCATTGATATAAGTATGATTAATCTGGTCTTTCATGTGTCTATATTAAGGAAGTGTGTGGGTGACCCAAGTACTATTGTGACTTTAGATATTGTGGGAGTTGTAGAAAATAATTTGACCTATAAGGAGGTCTTGGTGGAGATTTTTGATAGATAAGTGAAGAGGTTGAGAAACAATGATGTAGCTTCAGTCAAAGTCTTTTGGAGTAATCAATAAATTTAAAAGTGACACATGGGAACCCAAGGCGTACATGAGGAAGAGATACCCATATTTCTTCTACTCTACTCAAGCCAAAGGTACTAATTTAAGTCCTCTATATGATTTTAAGTCTTAAGTTTCACCCCTTAGGTCTTACGCATGCATTCATGTTTATGGTAACAAGTTTATGGTGATTTTTAGCATTCATATTGAGATTTTTGAACAATGATATTTAAATGTGTTTATTGCATTCATATCAGGATGAAATCTTTATGATTACTTCTCTTATGCATGTTTCTTTTACATTCAGGAGTGAATGTTTCCAAAGGGGAGACATTAGATGCCCCAAAAATGTTCTTCGGAATGCCCATAATCATAATTAACATATATCTCAAAGTTCATGTGTGATATTAAAAATCCAACTTTATATTATCGATCAAAGGGAAAATTGGGTAGGAAATGTGTATAACTCAGATTTCAGAGGACCCATAGCAAAATAAGTTTCACTAATCTTTGAGAAACAGTGCTTGTCCACGCTTTGGCCGCAGTGCGCCAAGGGTGCACTAGTGACGCGGACCACCATAAAATCTTCCTTATTTTTTTCTATCTCAGCCAAGGGCATTGGGGTAATAGCCCAATGCCTATCTGAACGTGAAATCTCTCATACTTAGACATTTTTTAACTCAGTATCACTCAAAACCCTCCCTCAAACCTCTCTATGGCTCTATGAATTCTCTTATTCAAATTAAAGGATTTCAAGGTTAATTTTGGATCTCAAGAACTCAATACAAGATTCAAGTCTCCTTCAAGTCTATTTAACAAAATCCCAAGCTTAAGGTATGTGGGTTTCATCCATTGGGTCCTTTCTCCTATGGAGCCCAATATTCCTTTTTATGAAAATTGCATGTTTCCAAATTATATTCTCTATGGGTATCTTTTATTATGAAATATGAACATGATTTATCTTGTGGATTTTACCAAGTTTTGTGGATTATGGATGAATATCTATTTCAAGCCTATACTATGAGTTCATCTTTGTCTATTGATACTATGCATGATTTGAACTATGTAAGCTATGAATCGTGATGAACTTTTGAGATGGATTTCATGGTATTCCATTTGGGGTTTTAATACAATGTTGGTGGATTGATTTTGAATTGATTTACTCACTCTATTTCACTCTTTAATTGCATGATTTTGAACTAACATCATGAACCCACCATGTGTTTCACAAAATGTCATTTCAAGAATTCTAACGTTATTGATGATGTATTACATGGTTTACGAGTCAAGTGACTTCATGATAATTTTAGGCTTTCAAAATCTATTGAATTCATGAAAATATCTATGTTGTAAATGTCAAATTAACCCCCTTTTTTTAAAATATTTTTACCTCTTGTGAGCCATTGATGTTAAAGAAAGAGTTGATGTTTGATGATGATATATTTTTATGTTTTAAAGTTAGGCTCACCATTAGTGGTAAAAAATGTGTAAGAGATACTCATGTCATGTTTCTATGTTTCTTACAAATTGTTGAAGTATGATTATATCAATTATTCCATGGGATTAGGCTTAGATCCAATAGATAGGATGTCCACATAGGGTATCTTCAAGGATCCATACTCCTTTCCTCAAACTATGTATTACCGCCATAGGATTTTGCTTTACCTTTACTATACTAGTGGATCCATTTAGTGTGTTTCTTAATGAAATGCTTTCCGAAACTAGGTCATATTCCCATAAGGATTCGAGCCCTACATGATCATTCTCCACGTGGCTAGTGAGATACTTTGAAGATAAGCTTTGGTGAGTCTTCAAGTTTGAGGATACTATCTACTTTTATTTGTTATTTTAAGACTTACTTATGATGTACACTTGATATTGTGAGGGTGAGCCCAGAAAGTGTCTTGGCTCTGGTTCCACTTCAAGCTAGAGTTGTATATTGGATATGATGATGTTCTTATACTATGATCTTGACTCTTTTATGTTTTCATGAATATCAAGACTTCCCTTTTAATATATCTCTTGTTATTGTTTATTTTTCTTCCATGACTAAGGATGTGTGATTTTTATATGCTAAGAACCTTGTTTGGGTCGCTTTGGGTTCCCATTCGCCATATCACGTCTAGGCCCTAGGCTTCGGCCGTGAAAGTTTGTCTCCTCTATTGAGCCTAAAAATGTGAAGGAGGCTCTCAAAGATTCTGATTGAGTGAACTCCATGCAAGAAGAGTTGCAACAGTTTTAAAGAGGAAAAATGTGGCACTTAGTCCTAAGCCATCGGATAGAATAATTATTGGAACTAGGTGGGTCTTTGGGAACAAGCTGGACAAACATGGAGCTACTATTCGAAACAAGTCAAGGCTGGTAGTTCAAGGCTATAACCAGGAAGAAAGAATTGATTATGATGGGACATTTGCTCCTCTTGAGAGAACATAAACTATCAGAATCCTCATAGCCTTTGCAGTATTTATAGGTTTCAAGCTCTATCAAATGGATGCCAAGAGTGCTTTATTCAATTATTGTCTAAAGGATGAAGTAGTTGTCAAACAACTTCCAAGTGTTGAATATGTTAATCACCCAAACCATGTGTCCAAATAGGACAAGGCACTGTAAGGCTTGAAACAAACACCTAGAGCATGGTATGAAATATTGTCTAAGTTATTTTTGGAGAATGGATTCAAAAGTGGCAAAATTGACAACACATTGTCTTTTAAGTCAAGAGGAAGGAATCATCTCATCATACAAGTCTATGTTGATAATATCATCTTTGGTGCTACTTCAGAATCTATGTATGGTCAATTCTCAAAGCTGATGCAAAGTGAATTTGAAATAAGCATGATGGGTGAATTGAATTTCTTTTTGGGTTCGCAAATAAAACAAACTCCTAAAGGAACCTCAATTATCCAAGAAAAGTACATTAAGGAGGTATTGGAGAAATTCAAAATGAAGGTTGCAAAGCCTATTAACACACCTACGGGAACAAATTCCAAACTAGGTGCTAATGAATCTGGTCCTAGTGTTAATGAGACTATATACAGTGGCATCATAGGATCATTACTGTATTTGACTACAAGAAGATTAGACATTGTGTTTAGTGTTGGAATGTGTGCAAGGTTCCAATGAAAGCCAAATATCCCACTTGAAGGCAACTAAAAGAATCCTGATGTACTTAAAGAAAACATAGGACCTGGTTTTATACAATACCACAGGTGATTCTTTTTTGCTTATTGGTTATGCTGATGCTGATTATGCTTGATATGAAGTAGATAGAAACACCACTTCTGGAATGGATAACTTCCTTAGATCATGTCTTGTATCTTTGGACAACCAAGAAAGAAAATTTTGTTATTCCTTAAACTGCTGAAGTTGATTATGTAGTTTCTTTCTTGTTGTGCTCAATTGCTATGGATAAAACAACAACTAAAGGATTTTGGTGTCATCACACATATTATTTCATTGCTAAGTGATAACACAAGTGTTTTGAATATGGCAAAGAATCTTGTTTATCACAAGAGGATAAGGCACATTGATGTGAGACATCACTTTCTAAGGTATAATGTTGAAAAAGGGAATATTTGTATGCAAATAAGAATGAAGATCAAATTGCAGATATTTTCACAAAGGCTTTGAGTAAATATCAATTTGAGAAGAACAAATTGAAGCTGCGAATGTTGAAGCTAGAATGAGCTCTTGGTGTTTAGAAGCAAATCAAATTCTTTTAGTCTATGATTAGAAGGGAAGGTATCTTTTATTTTTGTAATGTATTGTTTGGTATCTAAATATCTAATCAATCTTGAAAAGCTGATCCATCCATTGGACTTTCCAAGAAACCTAAAAAGCCTTTCATTACTTATTCTTTCCCCTTCACTAAGTGAAGAAATTCCATACGACCTTATATATTACTGCTCTCTCTCTAAAGGTCTTCGAAAGCCCTTCCATTCTGTTAAACTCCTCGTTTACCTACACGTCATTCTTTAAAAATAATAATGTCTCAGTCTTCTAACAATAACCAGGAAATGCTCTTTGTGTTGAGTGAAATTGTTCCATCAAAAGATCCAGTTAGCGAAAACCTAACCATTCTAACCAAAACTCCTTTGTGGAAAAAGTGAAAAGGCCCTATTTCTTCTCCATAAAACTCCTATTCTAAGGGACCTTCTCAAACCCCTCTATCCCTGATCTTAACACCTCTTAATATCTACTTCCCTTTGACTAAATTTAATCAATGCTCCTTTTAGTATACTATACTACTGGTCCTGAACCTCAAACTGGTTCTCCCTCCAATCTCATATCTAGTCATACTATAGAAGGTGATTTACCTGAGGTATGAGTCAAACATACTAGCAACAAGTGAAGAACTTGCAGTGAGAATTTTGTCTGAAATGAAGGAAGGACTATATACACTTTACTAAAGAACAACGGGAATTAGTTAAAATTTTGGAAGACAGTCAGATTTTGAAAATGGTTAAAACTAAGGGACATTTTCCTATGTTAGATAATGGTTTGAGGATGATGGTGATGAGTACAATCTTCCACTCTTATGAAAAATCAAAAGAAGGATAGTGCCTACTTCAAACAAAGGGAGGGAGAAGGTTTTTGATGAAACTAAACCAAAGAGAAGAAAATATCACACTAGAGGGATAACAAGAAAACTGAAGAGTGATGCTACAAAAGGACAACAGAGCTGATATCACTATCGGTAGAAGTTTGAGAAAAGGAAAAGTTGTAAAGGACCTTATATTTGAGGTTGATGTAGTAGACTTGTTTTAAAAAACTGATGATGACAAAAAGAAATGAAGGGTGAAACTTGATTGAGAAGTTAAAAAAAACAAAGAGTGACCCAATTACAGAACTAATCCGTAAGTCTGGTGAGGGGATAGGTTCAACTTGAAGTAAAGAAAAAATTGAGATGGAGTTTATTAGAGAAGAAAGAATTGAAGTTTTAAGAACTCAAAAAGTTCTCAGTGGTAGGGTTTTTGACACTGAGGTTATATGAAAATCGGGGGTGTTTGATCTTGCAAATACTGTTGAGCTACAGTTATGGACAAATCTATTTGTTGGTTTTGACCAAGTCCTATATAAATCCCAATTGAACGATTGCTATTATAATGATGTTGTTGCGAGTGTTGGTAGTTTGACTATCAAAGTTTGTCAATGAAAATTGCTTTTGAGTGTGGTAGTTCCAAGTGAAGTTTTGAGGGTTCCAATGGTAGGGACCAGGTCAATAGTTGGGAAGGCATGTTCCGAACACTTTGTGGAGATTTCTGAAAGATGCTAAATCTAAACACTGTTGATGTTCCAAAAAGTTTCTGAAAGGTGGGTAGCAACTATTTTTTGAGTTAGTAAATGAAGTCTTGGTGCCTTATTTTGAGAAAAAAATAGTGGCATTTACCACTGATTTGTTCCCAATGGAAAATTTAAGCAAGTTTGAGCGAATCATCCTCTCAAAAATTATCTTGGAGCACATCAGTAAAATTTTGACTGTGAGTGATGGTAAATATAGGTTAGGGTATGATATTTCTTGACCAAATTGTTTATCACTTTGGGTTTCCTTTAGTAGCTGGAATAAGGGGTACTGTGTACAAAACCTTCTCTTTAAACAGTCTAGTTGAGTTTGAGTGTATAGAAGGGAGGGCAGTGAAGTTAAGTCGGATACCTAAGTTGCTAGATGAAAAGGAAAAGTTGAGACAAGAAGCTCAAAACATGAGATCTCTTGTGAGTTCTAAAGGATTATGACATAGACTTGTGGAAAATTAAATTGGTTCTAGCACAAATAGAGGGGCCTAGTTCTGATAAAGTGGTGGAGTTGAAGGCCAAAAATGTGTATTTGTCTACTAAAGTGGCCAGTCTCAAAGGCTAGCTACTTATCCATCACGGGGAGTTTGATGCTTGACAATAAGGGCAAGTCTACACATATTAAGTGAGCGTTCTTGGTGACGATATCGAGTAGTACACTTAGCAAAATCAGAGTGATTTTTACTTTAGGTGCTTCATTATGCTTAAATGGTACTTGCATCTTGTGAATTGATTCATATTCTATAAAGGGACATGATATTAAGCAAGTTTTTGCTCTTAATAGCTAGAGTTAGCTATGGTGAATCATAAAGTCTAAGTTGGATACAATTGGTCCATTTAGTGTTGTAACACCCCATATTTTACATGTACTAATACTATATAAATAAATCATGTCATGCTTTGGTCAAATTAGCGTCAGTTCTTGAAAGTGCTTGAATCTCTTCTTAACGGGCAATATGTGAGTCCAAATGCTTAAGAGGGTTGAGGGTGTATATGCATTGGTGTTAAATTGAGGATATATTATCCTTATGATAAGCAAAATGATTGAAGTAATTTTATGACTTAATAATCTATTAGGTTAGTCACCTACTTTCTTAGCTTAAAATTGATAGCTAAAACG
>JAOTQJ010177717.1:0-23844 GCA_025642045.1 Solanum sejunctum
CCCCCCCCCCCCCCCCCCCCCAAAAAAAAAAAAACCTAAAGTACTATTTATAGTAATTACAATTAAGTTCTAAGTAAAATAGAAAAATTGGTCAGCAAACTCTATGAAAAGTCTATACGACTTGGAATGTGTTCTACTGCTCGTAGTCGCGGTCTCATAATTAGCTACTGGGATTTGGGACTTCTCTTCTAGGATACAACTTCATGACTCATGAACTGATCTATGACTCATACTGTATGTCATAGGCTTTAACTTCATCAAATTGTCCCTCACTTGAAATTTTCACAAAATCTATCAACACGACTCCTAGAATACTCTACAACTGTATACATGTCTCGTTGAGCTGATCCTCAAAAATTATCTCTCACTGTAATTTATCACGAAGCATCCTCTACAACTTGTAGAATGCTCTAAGATCTTTAGAGGGTCTCATAAATCATCAAAAACCAGCAACTTCTGTAATTTTATCCTAAATCATGGCCAACCTGTAATCTTGCAAATCTAAACACAAAAAACACATAAACCCCACAAATATCGCATTGATAACATATAAAATCTTAAGTTTTAAGCATCAAAAGTATTATATTTTGATAGAACATTAGTCTTCAACTACAAGGCTATTGATTTAGAATGCAATGATGACATAAGGTTCAAAGTTAATGCCTAGAGAATCAATTCAGACTTTGGCAATACAAATAAAATCAAGATAGTTGAAGTATAGAGTCTTACCGAAGTCTGAGTAGCCAAGTCCTCTAAATCGTGCCGCAACAATAAATCAAGCACTACTTGGGAGGAAACCCAATATATTAGTTGTAGTTTTCATGTATTTATTTAGATTTTGATTTTGGACTCAATGGTAGTTTAAAGTTTCTATTTTTGTGGTATTTTTAGACTCACATGCAAGAAAGTTACATGGTCAACATTTATTTTGATGAGTATATACAGGAACAAAATGATGGGAACAAACAAGTCCCAAATGTGAGAAAAGAAGATTTACGAATCAAAATAGAGGTCATGGTTAAACCCATAACTCGTTACTCTATTCATACACCTCGTTCTAGTAAGTAGAAAAATTCTGACTTTGGTTTCATGAGCTAATTTTATAGCCCATAAAATGAATTGCGAGTCCTAAATGGGGCTTTTTTATTCCTGATAAGTGTCGGAGGCATCAATGAATACTACTGACAGGCCGTAAAATATTCCATGGCTCGTTGTTAGCCTTTTAGGATTCTATGTCTTTGATAGTGTCAATATTAATCGACGAAACCAAGTTCACAGGCCGTAGAACCATCCCTGTCCAGTAATTGGGATTTTGTGGACTGATACTACATGTTTTAACCCGACCCAATAAAAGAATAAAAAGGGGTAGATCAAATTTACCCCTTCTTTCTTTCACAAAATCAAATTACCAAACAACCCTAACCTTGTCTTCCCAATGTTAGATCACCTCTGACCTTGCCCACACTTTTTTGCCAAATTCTGGCAAAAGTCCACTGCTCTGACATCAATTTTGGTGACCCTAATGCTCCCCTCAATTTGGTTTCCACTAATAATTCATTCTCATTTGCCTTCAATTTAATTTTTTGGTACAATTTCCTTATTTTGCTTCCTTTTTTGGGCTTAAGGCTTGCTATTGATGGGTATATTAGAGTGTAATGTCATAACCTAATTAATTGAGTATCTTGAAATTATTGTGAAATAGTCCATTATAGTGTACTTGTAAAATTGAGAATAAATTAGATTGGTATGTTTGTAACCATGTTTACCTATGATTGAAAGCATGTAAAACTCACTGCGAAAATGCCAATCTCTATTGAATTTTGATGTTTTCATGTATTGTGTTGAGCAAATGATTTGGGTGATGAAGTAGAAATATTGTACTAGCATTGGACTGATAAATGCAAAATACTTTAATTTATAATTACCATGTGTAATGTTGGTGATGTATCTTGTGTTTATTGGTCAATACGGGGATGTTTTAAAATTTGGACTAGACCAATATATGTTGGATTGGTAATTGTTTAATTCTAATTGGATTTGGGCTGAAAATCTTTGTTGGGTATGTGTTGAAATTTTTGGTCTATGTCCGACATGCTATTGGGCTTTAATTGGACTGAATTTTCTTGAATCATGTTCGCATGTTTTTAGACCATATGTTATAATATTATTTTATTCTTGTTGACTACCACATTAGATGATATTTAGAGTCAATAGCAATATTTAAAGTTGAGTCTGGATGCCCAATTTACTAGGGTCTTTTATGGCCCGTGGTTCAAACCATGGACCATAATTGCCCCTTATAGTTGGGTCTCAGTAACTTGAAAATTTCATGTTCAACAGGACAGACCAACTTATGGGACATGGCTTAGAGTACGAGCTATAAACAGTGCTCATAGTCTTAGCACCTACAACATTTTGATATTTAAGTCTACAACCACGATCCAGTCTATGACCCATGTTTCAATCCATGATTCATGACTGAGTTTGTAGTTGCATTTCCGGTGTGCTAAGTTATTGTTACCCTATTCTTACGAAGGCCTTCTACTGTATGTAGTTAATTTTGTGATTCGTAGATGGGCTTTCATACTTCTTTATGTGTTTAATTGTATAAGTTTTTTCTTTTTTTTTTGTACTTCCATGGACTTACATATTCTTATATATTCTTGTTGTGTTGATATCATAGGTTCCAAACGAAGATGTAAGGAGATACGGGTTACGACAAACAGACTTAATGACGAGGTGACGAAGTCTGAGACTAGTGGTTCACTAGAGGAGCTTGACGTCCGTCCCGAAGGGGGCGTAAAGCCATGACTTACTCGAGCTATATCCAAATAGATAGTACCAACCAAGACCCTTATTGCCATAGCACAACCTTCCTAGTCTGAAGAGAAAGATCCTAGACGGAGCAACTCTATATAGTTTACCAGCTTCAAAGAGTAGTTCTAGTCTGGCTCACCTGATTATGATGGTCTTGGCTCAGAGGAGGAGTATGAATTGGAGTTTGAGAGTTCCAACAAGTTAGTCACAATTCCTATTCACATATCTAGCTAGCCGAGATAATGGTGCATCAAGGATATAAGTTGCCATCTATTTTGAGGATTTTAGCTATGATGATAGAGGCTGACACATAAGGATGATGTTTGAGGAGCCTCAGATACTGACGTCTGGATTCGATGTTGTGCTAGCTATCTATGACAAGTTCGCTCAATATAGGCTTGAATGGATGACAGCACCATCAGGATAGTATTCTCAAGAACTAGTCTAAGAGTTCTATGCTTCTTATGCTACTACTATCATTAAGACCACTACGAAGAAGGCCAAACCCATATCCTAGCCATGACTAAATCGGCCAGAGGTTTGTGTTGTTTGTATAGATTTTTTAGAGACTACTGTCTGGAAATTCTTATTTGCTCTCGACAACTAGTCTATCAAAAGCCCACTTTATCTTATATGTTGTGTTTATTATTTGTCTATTGTATTTGTTTAGTTATTTATTTATTCAATCATTATTTGTGTAATTATCTATATATTATCATTTGTATTCATGACATTAATTCCGCCAAATGACAAATAGTTTGCATTCTGAATAGGACGGTTACATGATTATTCACAGTTGTCCCTTCAGAAAAATCCCTTTATATTTTTGGAAGTGGTAAGTGGATTAAAACGCCCCAAAAATATGCTTCGAAAATGCCCATAATTGTAATTTTCATATAACTCAAAATTCGTGCGCGATATCAAAAATCCAACTTTATATTATTGATCGAGGGTAAAATTGAGTGAAAAATAGGTATAACTCGGATTATAGAAGATCCGTAGTGAAAAAAATAATTTTTGCTATTTTTTCACAAACCAGTAGGGGTTCACGATGGCTTTGCGACACGGACCCTTCATGGAGTAGTGTTAGCACTTTGTTAATTTCCTGTTTTGGCCTAAGGGCATTGGGGCCATGGCCCCATCATCATTTAAACGTGACATATCTCATGCATAGTCATTTTTCAACTCTATGTCACTTAAAAACCTCTCTAAAATCTCTCAACCATTTTATCAAAATTCCCATCCAAATTCAAGTGTCTCAAACTTAATTCTGGATCTCAAGAACTCTATTCAAGCTTCAAGTTTCCTTCAATTCCACATCAAGGAATCCCCAAACTCAGGTATGTGAGTTTCATTCATGGGTTCGTTTCACCCATGGAGCCCAACCTTCCTATTTTATGAAAAATTGCATGATTTCAAGCTGTTTTCCTATGTGTATCTATTATTATGAAGTATAAGCATGAAATATGTTGAGGTTTTATCAAATATTATTGATTATGTATGAATATCTATTTTGAACTTATACTATGAATAAATCTTTGTCTACTGAGGCTATACATGATTCAAGCTATGAAATCTATAAACTATTGTGAAGTTTTGATATGATTTACAAGTTACCCATAATGGGGTTTTACCATGATGTTGGTGGCCTGATTTGCATGACTTTAAGATGCATTAATTTCACTATTTCATGATCTAAACTCTTGCATTTTTGCATGATTTGAACATGTACTCATATGTGCCCACCAGGTGTTTGATGAAATGTTAAGTCAAGAATTCTCAAGTTATTTACATGTTTTACAAGTCAAGTGACTTCATGATGACTATGAGCTTTCAAGTATATTATAAGTTCATGAAATTATCTACGATTTTGCAAGTATGAAGTTAAGCCCTTTTTAAGATTTTACCTCTTGTGAGTCATTCATGTTAAAGCAAGGGTTCATGTATTAATGTTATACTCTCATGTTTTACGTTAGGCTCATCATTAGAGGTCAATCATGTTTAAGAACTACTGATGTCATGTTTCCACATTTCTTACAAGTTATACAAGTTATGATTATTTCATGTATTCCATGGGATTAGACTTAGCATTAATGGATTGGATGTCGGTGTGAACTATCTTCAAGGGTCCATACTCCTTTATCAAACTATGTGCCAACATAGGATTATCATCAAAATTTATCCTTTTTATCAAACTATGTGCCAACATAGGATTATCAAACACACCCAAAACACAGCAAAATCTACCGGAAAGGACACTATTTTCCTCCTTTAACAAAACTTCGAGCCGGATTGCAGCTCACGACGAACAAGGAGAGACAACAAAATCTGGCTGGAATGCTCTCGCCAACGCAACCAGAAGCAACAGCTCCGTTTCCAGCGTGCCGACCTCGGATCACCACCATGGTCATAAATCCAACAAATTGGAAGATCTAACCTGCAAAAGCAACATTTGGTAACCATTAATTTCCTCATTGCTTTATTCTTACTTTTACACTAGCTTTAATAATGTTAGTGTAGTCAGATTGCTTCTTTTTATTCTTTGTCCCTACTTCATATGTTATGTATCTATACTTATTATTATCGTTTTAAAGTCCCCTTGATGTTATTTTGAATTGAGACCAGTTAATTGTTCTTCTTGTTATTATTTTAGTAATTATTATGTTTGCTTATTTTACTGTCAGATGTTGTTAGATTAATTTTAGTGACTTAAATAAATTTCTTGTTATGCAAATCTTGGTGTTACTTTACCATCAGTGCATGTTGTGGTTTAATATCATTTCTTTATATTTTTTATTCATTCTTGTTGGAGGTTATCATGTGTTTTAGCGGGCATGCAGCTTTGTGTTTGACGTAGGTTATTCCTATTTTTGACGCATCCTTTGTTAAACTTGGCCGATGAAAAATTTATTTGTTTTATTTAGAGGCCTCTTCATTTAAAAAGATGGAAAAATGTTAGTTTAATTTCACATTTATTGCATGTCAAAATTCAAGAAAATCTTAGTTGAAGTTTCATGCACATATCGTTTGTTAAAATTGGACAATGAAAAATGTGTCCGTCGAATTTAGAGGCCTCTCCATTTAGAAAAGACGGAAAATTAGTTTAGATTAATATCCATTGCATGTTAAAATTAGAAAAAAAATTAGTTTAAATTCACGTACATATTATTTGTTAAAACTGATGCAAAAGATTTTTAATTAGAAAATATTTTGCTATTGCTTTAAACTTTAGATTTTGATTTTTTGCATTTCTTTAATCTTTTTGTTGCTTTGTGACTGTTGATGACTCCCGAAATCAAATTATTTTTCCAAAGAATATGCCAACAGGCGTCTATTATATTGAATTTACCCGATAGTCCCCATTTTGGGAACGTGCAGTGCCAAAGTCACTGAATGGGTAAGTCGCCAATCCCTGAACCCTTCTAGTCTAGATGTTTTTGATTCTCGAATAGGATTGAATCTAAGATGAATGCTTGGTTTACGTTATGGAAGAAAGACATGTATATGTGATATTTCTTTTTAATTATTTTAATTATTTTTATTGAGTTGTCACGACGTTACGCCATCGGGATGTCAACACCTGCAGTCGCGGTAATTCCAGCTCCAATAGCATATATTTAAGGTGTTGCAGTTAAAAAGCTCATAGTTAGACTTTGGGATGGGTTAACCGATCAGCCCTAAGCGTGAACCTGTCGTCTCATCCCTTCTATCGGCAATGCGCTCCTGGCCTTAATTAGCCGAGTCTTGCCTCTGATGCTGTTACTTAGAAGAAATTAGAGTAGTTAAAGCAAGCCTACGCTCTATATACATTAGCATGGGACAATATTATAGGATTTCAGTCCTATTACGTTGGCCTTCGGGATTGGAATAATGATTAACAGGAACAGTCGGGGGCATTAGTATTTCATAGTCAGAGGTGAAATTCTTGGATTTATGAGAGACGAACAACTGCGAAAGCATTTGCTAAGGATATTTTCATTAATCAAGAATGAAAGTTAGGGGATCGAAGATGATCAGATACTGTCCAAGTCTCAACCATAAATGATGTCAACCAGGGATCAACAGATGTTGCATTTAAGACTCCGCTGACACCTTATGAGACATCAAAGTTTTTAGGTTTCAACAAGAGTATGGTTGCAAGGCTGTAACTTAAAGGAATTGATGGAAAGGCACCACCATGAGTGGAGCTTGTGGGTTAATTTGACTCAACATGAGGAAACTTACCAGGTCCAGAAATAGTAAGGATTGACAAACTGGGTGCTCTTTCTTGATTCAATGGGTAGTGGTGCATGGTCGTTCTTAGTTGGTGGAGCGATTTATCAGGTTAATTCTGTTAACGAATGACACCTCATCCTGCCAACTAGTTATGCAGAGGTATCCCTTCGCAGCCAGCTTCTTATATGGACTACGGCCTTTTAGGCCAAGAAAGTGTGAGGCAATAACAGGTTTGTGATGCCCTTAGATGTTCTGGGTTGTATGCGCGCTACACTTATGTATTCAATGAGTTTATAGCCTTGGCTGACAGGCTCGGGTAATATTTGAAATTTCATCATGATGGGGATATATCATTGCAATTGGTGGTCTTCAAAGAGGAATTCCTAATAAGTACGAGTCATCAGCTCGCTTTGACTACGTCCCTACCCTGTGTACACACCATACGTCGCTCTTACTGATTGAATGATCTAGTGAAATATTCAAATCACGGGGACGTGGGCATTTTAGTGCCCGCAACATGATACTAGGACCTTATCACAATAATGTGGGTGGTTCGCGAGAAGTCCATTAAACCTTATCATTTCCGTAGGTGAACCTGCGAAAGGATCTATGTGATAATAAGAAAGAATTTAAACACATTCAGATTTTATGGTTAGGTGGATATATGGGGTAAAGTGATACTAGTACTGGTGGTGTCTCATATTGGGTGTCCTCAATCTAGAATAATCCCCCATATTACCCCGAGGATTCCTTCTAATGGCTCATCTCCATTGTTTTATCTTCCATAACTCATATAAAGTGCTTTTTAGGGTTGGCAAGCTTCTTGGGGTTGATTAATGAATGATACTGGATAGTGATCTTTGTAGGAGGCATCATTTTGTTTCCTGTAATCCATGCATAATGTACACCCTGTTAGCATTCTAGTTGGGATGAGCTTGGACAGTATGAAGTATTGGAAGTAAGCTATGTACTTCGAATGACTCATTAAATCGGGTAAGTTATGTACTATAAGGGAGACATAATTCCATATGTCAAACCCAAGGGAAAACATAGACTCACGAGAATTCAATTACTGCAATCTAAGTAGTTAATTGACTTACTTCCCCAAAGGTGGGGGGAGGGGGTTGCAATAATCAATGGAAAACAAACGAACTAACACGAGAGTGAAATAAATATGGTGAGAAACTAGGGTATTCTGTTCCCCATGATCCCCTAACTTAGTATCACCAGATAACCTAATTCTCTTCTAGTATGTAGTATGCAGGATGGTAGGTTAAGTTCATCGCGCCCTTTTGTCAAAGGTGATAGTCGAATTTCACTAATCGACTTGGCCAAAGTGAGTCATAGCTTGATAAACAAGGAAGTGGCTGCTGTATGATTTTCACATTTTGAAGATCTATAGGCATTCCCTTATACTTTCTATAAGTTCGCAAGAATTTTGTAAATAGTATGTTTGCACATTTTGTTGTTTATGTTTGTAAATGACAGAACGCCAATATTGTTTCTGTATTTTCGTAGCCAAATTTGGATTTTATTTATTAAAGAATTGATTAGTTCACATAAAGAATTATGTCGCATGGGGTGTGTGCATATTGCCCATAAACAACAAAGATGGGTAGAGAACTCTCTTTGTTTCTACAGACATGAGCTCCAAAAGAATGGTGATATAAATGTGCTATAGATTTATTCAAGTGACAATGTGGTACAAACACATAGCCTTTTCTTCCCCCAAGACGCCAAGCGGCGTGCGGGGGTCGACACGATGCTTGACGCTTAGGAAAATGTGCCCTCGACCTGACGGGTTTGGGCGCAACTTGCCTTGAAAGACTTGATGGTTCACGGAATTCTGCAATTCGCACCAACTATCACATTTTGCTACCTTCTTCATCGATGCGAGAGCCAAGATATTCGTTGCCAAGAGTCGTTTTGGTTTCGAAAGTAGCACACATCCACCCATGCGCTCCGCGGATGGGGCATGGGGAGAGGGCTCTCATTTGAGTATTCCTTGGCTCTTTCCCTGCCAGGGTTCGTTTGGCCCCCCAAAACGAGCGCCCTAGCTGCGCGGCTCCCCCAGTGTTTGAACGTGTTCGCGGGTCATTCCGCTGTGCAGTTAATTAAAAAATAGTGATGTTACAATTGATTATAGTGACAACTAAGAACCTTTGACAAAGCTTAATGCATTTGATTTATTTATTCAATATAAAGAAAAACATTTGTTTTTCAATTATTTTGTTTCTTAAATTTACTATTTCCTGACAGCTAATAACATTTGACAAAGCTTAATGCAATTGATTTATTTATTCAATAAAAAAATATTATTTTTCAATCATCTCGTTTCTTAAATTTATTATTTTGTGATAGCTAATAACATTTGACCAAGCTTAATGAAATTGATTTATTGTTTCGTTTTTTAAACTTAATCGTCTTTAATTAATTCCGTTATTTGACATTATTAGGAGACTTGGGCGTGGACTCCAATTATTTTATGCTGATTTTATTTTCCTTTTCCAATCATCTTCTTTTCTCTTCTACTTTTTCTAATCACTCATCCTCAGTTTTTTCTAGCTCGTGGTAAAGAGAAAAACAAAATGGCTGAAATTCTTCTTGTAGCAGTCATCAATAAATTTGCACTAATAATTGGAGATCTACTCGTTCAAATAGGAACACATTTGTATTGGTTTAAAAGAGGACATCGATTGGCTCCAGAGAGAAATGAGAGACATTTGATCATATGTAGGCAATGCAAAGGATAAGGCAATTGGCAGCGATGAAAGTGTGAAAAACTTATTAAAAGATATTCAAGAACTGACAGGTGATGTGAAGGATCTCTTAGATGACTTCCTTCCAAAAATTCAACAATCCAACAAGTGCAAAAGTGCTATTTGTTTCCTAACGACAGCTTGCATCCTCTGTGCTTCTTTTGCCAATGTGTTTGCTGTGGAGATTGAGAAGATAAAAAGAAGGGCTATGGACATTGACCGTGTAAGGCAAACTTACAACATCCCAGATACAAGTAACAACAATAATGATTGCATTCCATTGGAGCAGAGAAGATTATTCCTTCATGCTGATGAAACAGAGGTCATCGGTTTGGCTGATCATTTCAACATGCTACAAGACAATTTACTTGATCATGATTTGCCTTATGGAGTTGTTTCCATAGTTGGCATGTCTGGTATCAATTTAGTGTTTGGGACTAGTCTATGTTTCACAACAACCAAGAGCGGGAGAAATCTTACATGACATAGCCAAAGAGTTGGACTGACGGAACATGAAAGGAAAGATAACTTGGAGGGAAACCTACGATCACACTTGAAAAGAAAAAGGCATGTTATCCTCCTTGATGACATTTGGGATGTTGAAATTTGGGATCATCTGAAATTTGTCATTCCTGAATATGATTCAACAATTGGCAGTAGGATAATCATCATATCTCGAAATAGTAACATTGCCAGATACATAGGTGGGGATACTTCGCTCCATATGTTGCAACCCCTAGATTCAGAGAAAAGCTTTGAACTTTTTACCAAGAAAATCGTTATTGTTGATAATAATAATTGGACCAATGCTTCACCTGACTTGGTAAAAATTGGTAGAAGTATAGTTGGGAGATGTGGAGGTACACCGCTAGCCATTGTGGTGACTGAAGGCATGTTAAGGGCAAGAGAAAGAACAGAACATGCATGGAACAGAGTGCTTGAGAGTATGAGTCATAAAATTCAAGATGGATGTGCTAAGATATTGGCTCTGAGTTATGCCCATGCAATGTTTCTTGTATTTTGGCCTTTACCCGAAGGACCATGAAATTCGTGCTTTTGATTTGACAAATATGTGGATTGTTGAGAAGCTGATAGTAGTAAATAGTGGCCACGGGGGAGAGGCTGAAGATTTGGAGGAGGATTTCCCAAATGATTTGGTTTCTAGAAACTTGATTCAAGTTGCTAAAGGGACATATGATGGAAGAATTTCAAGTTGTCGCATATAAAACTTGTTACATAATTTATATGTGGAGCTGGCAAAGGAAAGCAACTTCTTTCACACTGAGCACAATGCTTTGGTGATCCTGACAACATTGCTAGGGTGCGAAGGATTACGTTCTACTCTGATAATATTTCTAGGAGGGAGTCCTAAGCCTAAGAAGCTTCGTGCACTTTTCTGTTTCACAAGAGACCCTTGAATAATTTCTCGAATAGATCATCTCGACTTCAAATTATTGCAAATGTTGGTTATAGTTCTACCTCGAGGTTATTTTGTCAAACTCCCAAACAAATTTGGCAACATGAGTTGCTTACGGTATCTAAGATTGAAGGGGGAGTTTAGTAGCGAACTATCAAATAGTATTGTCAAGCTAAAACGTCTAGAGACTGTAGATATTCGAAAGAGTGGCACTCGACTTCCTTTTGGTGTTTGGGAGTCTAAGAAGTTGAGACATCTTTGTAGTGGAGGTTTTTATCAAGCATCTACTGGTTAGTTTTAGCCGAAACATGTACGCATTGACTCCTAATAATCTACAAACTTTGATGTTGATGGATCATAAATTTTTTGAACTGAGAATGTTGCCCGGATTAAGAAAATTAAGGAAACCGGGTATAATGGGTGTATCCGATTCTACCATTGAGATACTATCAGCATTGAGCCCTGTGCCACAGGCACTGGAGGTCAGAAGCTTGACTTCTACTGGGATCCAAGTGAGCAAATAAACTTGTCCTATCCAAATATTGTGAAGTTGCGTTTGCGTCAGCTCCTAAAAATGCACAACTACTCTGAAGCATTTCCTCCAAATCTTGTCAAGCTTACTCTTGTCACCATTATGGTAGACCATCATCTAGTAATGCTGAAGATATTGCCCAAACTAAGAATACTGAAAATGGTTGGCTGCAAATATAATAAAGAAAAGATGGATTGCTCTTGCGAGGCAAATGATGATTGCTTTCCGCAACTTGAAGTTTTGCATATTGAGGTCCCATCAATGTGGGGGGATGCCGTCAATATGCCTAAACTGAAAAAGCTACTACTTGTAGAATGTTCGAAATGGTTTACATTTAGGCTCCCGGAACGTCTTGCAAAGCTGACAATTTTTTAAAATCGCAAGGTTAGTTTGCTAAAATATCGTTGATAAGGTGATTTTCTTATTTGCACTTGGTTCATGTGATGAATATTTTATGTCTAGTTAATTGCATGTATACATTTAACTCTTTGCTGGAGAGCTTGCGTATTTGTATTATAATAATAAGTTTGATGTATTTGTGGTTTGTGATTTGTAAAACATGTTAAGATACATTACTTAGTATATATGCAATATATTTCTCTTTGTTTTATCTTTAATGGTCTCTTTCTACCTCTACTTCTTAATAGCCTATTAATTTAGTGAAAATTTAGCCTTTTTTAATGTGTGTGGAACGATATCTTAATATGTTAAGGTGTTGACTTTGTGTTACAACAATTTACCTAGTGAACAATCGATGTGTCATGCCCAAGGAGGGTACCCTTGGCGTGGTCGGTCCTTGAAGAACCATAACTCATTCCCCAAGAGAACCACCTGGCCTCATCGTCACATCAACTCGACAACGGACGAATTTACTCAGATAGAAAGACGTCATATGAATAAAATATAACTCAATTAACTCATAGTTTCCAATAAATAAGTTTGAAATACAAAATACTCAACAAATCCTCTACCCAATGTCTACGAAGCTTCTACTCAACAATCTTGATAGTGCCATGACAGGCCATGGATATCTCAAAATCAAGGGAAATAAAGTTCTCAATGAAAGTAAGAAAATAAAAGGGCTTCTTCGAAATGCAAGGAGCGCTCACCAACTCTGGAATGTACTGATCTTAACTTCAACAGTGGCGGGTTGAAGTTATCTATCACCTCTATCTGCATCATAAAACAATGTAGGTCCAAATGGATGTCCGTACATGAAATACATTGGTTTGTAAAATAGCTCAAGAAAATAAGGCTCAACTCATTCATCTCGACTCAATAACTCATGCTCGAGTACATGCAAGTTTAAAGTAAATCATGCTTTTTAAAGTCAACTCAGTAGAAATAGGCTCAGTTTAAAATAATCATGCTCAATCAAGGTTGCTTAGGAGTTTTTCTTAACCAACATCCAATCCCATCACCTTTAATTTAATGATGCACAACGAAGGCGGCAGCATTGCAATGCCCGTCCTAAACTTGCGACAATAAAGGACGATCAACTCTTTCATGGATCCATAGTAAATGCCCAACATTTGGGACAAGAATCACCAAAACAGGCTGTACGACTATCCTACACTCGCAACGTAGTTTTGTGGGTTAGGGTAGATGTTTACTCGCTCCCAGCTCGGTTCTTGATACTTCTCCCAAGACTAAAACATGCTCAACTTATTAGGCAACTCAATTCTCAAACCTTAGTCAATCAACTCAAATTTCAGCCTCGTTAGGTTAGCTCATCTCAACTTGTCTCAGTTACTCATCAACTCAGTCAATCAATGCAGACAATCAAACTTGACTCGGACTCAAACGATTATTCAGACTCACTTAATTTGACTCATCGTGCAATGCAAGCAAGTTTCATGGTAGTGTAAGTGACTAGGTTCAATATATTCATGGTAGTATAAGTGACTAGGTTCAATATGCTTTTCATGTTTGACAATGCTCAAATTACTCAACTCATACAATCAACATCAAGACTCAAACCTCAACTCAATTCATGCATAGAATTTCATAGAATTATGCAATTTAGGATTCATGCTATCAAGTGTAAAACTTTACCTAAACATCATATCAGCAATTATGTGATGCAGCAAGTACTTCATACATCATCAGAAGAATTTATAATAAATGAAAAAATTTCAGTATTTGGATAATATAATTTCCCAAATCTCAACTCTTTTACCAAATCTTGATTCAAGTAGATGGAGGGGGCAGATGAACGAATGTAGTTCCATACTTTAGTAAGTCTTACATACCTGGGGATAGAAGAAATAATCCAACTCCAGTCGATCCTAGTGTTAGAATTGAGAACTCTTGCTCTTCTTCGTCCTTTTGTATTCTTAAGAAATCCTCAAGTAAATGGTGAAAATACACCTAGGTTCTATTTTAAGACTTTATTCAAGCCTAAAACAACTAAGGATTTAGTTGAACAGGAATTGGAATGGACAAATATACCCCTCTTAAAAATTGTCGTCTAAGTCTACGAGACACCGTCTATGGGCCTTAGACTATTCTACGAGTCATAGAAGAGCTCTTATAAACAAGGGGTCTTGAAAATTGAGTTACTAGAATTTGTCATAAAACCTGCTCTACGGGTCGTAAAATGTCCTTCTAGTTGTTCGCTAACTTGTAATTAAAGATACTGAAAAGTTGATAATTTGACCATAAATTTATGAAACCAATCTATGAGCCATGGATTTCTTTACAGGTTGTATACTATCTCGTATATAGGCCTCAGACTTAGAAAATTTTGCTAATTTATCTGGGGTTCTAGGAGACCCATTCTACGAGTCTTAGTTCTGTCTACGGGCCGTAAATGGCCCTTATGAATCCTCCGTCAATAGTTTTTCTCAATCTTTTCTTAGCAACTTCTGTGTATCTACTCCAGATTAAGTAAAGAAATTAGGAGGTGTCACACGATGTGAACTTTTGCTCCGTTTTATATGATGCTTCACGATTGAAACCAAAATTTTGTGGTTAGATCATGTAGGTAAGAGACATTATCATATTAATAGTTTATGATTTTGGGACCTTATGTGAAAATTTTAATGATATTGTTGACTTTAATCAACATTTTCAGTTCCAAGCATTGGATGGTCATTCTGTCTGTTTTATTGCATTTGGAACGTAAAATTTTTTCTAGAATGATGGTTAGGTAGAAGATCGAGACTTTATAATTCGTTTTGATTATTTCAGCTAAAAGTTGAGTATTATACCTCATAGTGTCACTAAGAGTATTTTGGTCATAATAATCTTCTGTATTTTAAAATTTGATAATTCCATTGGCTCCAAAGGGTGTTTTATGATCAATTTTCACTATTGATTCACAAATATTGAGTTTCGGATGAGTTCTAACGATATAAAAGATGTTTTCATGGGTGTTGTTACAAGTTGACTATAGTTAATGCACGGATGACAATCTTTTTCTTTTATTATTTTTTGCTGAAGATAAAGAATTTCTTCTTTTTTTTGATTATTTCACCACATTCAACACACTGAGAGCTTGGGAGGGAGAATTTGGGAGAGATTTCTTACGGGAATTCATATCAGTAAGTTTTTTACTCAATTCTAAATCATTTCTTACTAATTTTAGCTTTTAAATTCTTACAAATAATCAAGTTTTTAAAACTGAATTTGGGGATTTTTTTTCTATAAATTTTAAAATTAGTAATTTCATAATTTTGAATCAGTTTCTAGCTCGATTTTAGTGGATTTTTTAACCATGAATTTCTCTTGAAGTGTAGAACGTAATTTTTAAGAAAAATTCTAATTTTCCTGTTGTTGATTTTGAGGTGATTTTTGTATAATTTGACCCTGAATCTTAAATATTATACTATGGGTATCATTGGACTCCTTTTGACAAATTCTTTCTAGTCTTGATAGTTGGAATCATTTCACAGTGAGCATTTAAAGTTAAAGCCTCAGTAGAGTGCTTGGGGTTAGTTATCACCCTCCAAGGTAGGTTTGGATATCTTTTTTTAGACTAAGATTGGGCTTGATCATTCTAATGTCATAGTCTTTGGGATGATATTGTCATATGATTTGGGCTTATTGATGTCACGATCCGGACCTAGGTCCTAGATGTGATACGATGAATGGGGAACTCGAAGGGACCCCAAACAAGCCTCTTAGCATATTATTACACATCCATGGTCATGGAAGTAATTAAACAGCAACAAGAGAACTTAAAATAAGGATAAAGGGGATAAGGTAATCTTTCATAGCTTAAAAACATACAAGAGTCAAGGGAGTCAAAGCTCAAAGCATCATTACATAACTTGTCCACAACACCTCTAAACTTAGAATTGAGCGCCAAGACAACTTTCGAGCTTACCCTCATAGTCAAAAGCATAAGATAAAAGAAATAAAGTCTTTGTATAACATAAGATCAAAATATATCATCCTCGGAGTTGAGAACTCACCAAACTTGCTTCGAAGATAGTACTAGCTACGTGAAGGAGGAAGATGATCAAGTGGAGCTTCGGTTCCTACATGGTAACATCATGTAGGCATAGAGTATGCGTTAGTATGTTTGAATGTACTAAGTATGTAGGATGCAATGTAACAAGAGATGGAAACATCAGCAAAATGCGTAAATATAGGCAATAGATGAGCGTAGTAACAATATGGCATGCATGAATAATGCTTGAAGTAAAACATGTTTATATAGAGCATATTACATGTGTAGGAAGAGACCATTGAGGTACATACCCCCTAACATGGTAGCACGAGCCTACTATCCCTTGAGCGAGACGATTGAGGTACATACCCTCAACATGGTAGCATGGGCCTACTACCTCTGAGTGAGGCGATTGAGGTACATACCCCCCAACATGGTAGCATAGGCCTATTACCCCTTGAGCGAGATGATTGAGGTACATACCCCCAACATGGTAGCACGGGTCTACCACCCTCGAGCGAGGTAATTGACGTACATAGCCACCAACAGGGTAGCACAGGCCCACCACCCGTTGAGCAAGGCGATTGAGGTACATACCCCCCAATAAGGTAGTTCAGGCTTACCACCTGCCAAATGAGGCGTGGTCAGCTTGCAATACTACAGATGCTATTCATGAAATCAACACATACATACATTTCTTTTCTCATCATAATGTCACTTAACTCATATGCCATTCTTTAGACCTTCAACAACTCAAGAATCCATAATCGAACATTTTATCAAACATTTAGCGGGTGAATGCTAGTATAAAATCATGCAATTCAAGAGTGAAATCATGTGAGAAAATCAATATAAAACCACCCACCAACACTTGGTAATATCCTTATGCAAGATACATCAAAACCCCTTTTCAAATCATATAATGGATCATAGATTCATAGCTCAATACATGTTTAAATAGTCACAATTTTATGAAATCCCAACAATAGTTTCTAACCGAATTCATAATAAGTAAGACACATAAGTAAATTAACTTAGAAATATGTAATTTATGTAAAGAGGAAGGTTGGGCACCATGGGTGAAAGGACCCAATGGTTGAAACCCACACACCTCAACTCTGGAGATTTCCTTGATGAAGATTTGATTGAAAACTTGAAGCTTTAATGAAATCATTAGATCCGAAATGAGTTTGGAATGCCAGAATTTGGGTGAAATATTTGTCTAAATGTTAGTGAGGGTTTTGGGGAATGACTTGTATGAGATGGAGTTGAAATATGACTAACTATAAGTGTTTTTACGCATGGGAAAGCTTACGCCCAAGACCTAAAGACCCTGGACTGAAACACGAAACTAGAAAAAAAATAACACTGGTTCGCGCCCTGGCTGCGTCATGCCAGGGGTGCGGATCATCTCTGGGATTTATCATTTTTGAAAAATTAAATTTTGATATGGTTGCTCTATAATCGGAGTATACCTATTCTCCAATCATTTTTCCCCGTGATAACGAATATGAAGTTGAATTTTTGATATCACGAGACATGAAAATTATGATTATAGGCACTTTCGAGGAACATTTTCTGGCACTTTTTGGGGTCGTTTTAATTGATTATATTGTATTGCCCATGTGGAGGAGTGATTATATTGTGGTACTCTTTTAGGTGCTTATTTTGTACAATTTCGTTCTTGTGGAGCCTTGACAATATTGTGTTGCTCATGTGGGAGCCTTATTTGTTACTCTATATTCTTTGTGAGCTTGTGGTCATGAGTAGTCTATAAGAGAGGCTTGTTATAGTATTTGACTTGTAATGTTTAAGAAGGGTTTAATTGAGGATTTATTTTGTATATTTTGAGAAATAAAATACTTTTAAAATGGTGATAGGATATTTCATATGAATTCTCTTCTATTCAATCTTCTGGCACTTGTTATAGAATTTGGGATAGCACTCAAGGACCACAGGATGTACAAACACTTTTCCACTAAGATCACATTGATTTACTGAGGTATTGTTTTGGTTACATTCACTTCAATGATTCCAAATGCTTTCCCACTACGTCAAATACTTTGTCACTTGTTCATGCTGCTTGTTAGACCAACAGTAGAAATGCCCTTCCAAGGGAGTTTAGTAACTCCAATGTCATGCACCTATTCTTTAAAATCTTTGACATTAGTTAAAGTAATAGCAGATCCTGCTAATCTATCCCAAGGGTATAGTATAGTATTAAAATCACCAATTATGAGCCAAGGGTGATCAATCTTTTTTGCTAGTTCATTTAGATTCTACCACAAACTTTTACGTTGCTAATGGTGAGTCCATAGATAACAATAAGTAATTGTTGTTGATCATTGGCTCTTTCAGTGATTAAGCAATGTAGTAGCTATGGGGTGCTTTTTGTTTTGGTCACCTCATATTCATTCCCATCCCATATAAGTTATAATCTACCATTGAGTACTGAATCATAGTTATGAAGTATCTCTCATCTAGATGTTGTTGCGCCAATTTTAGTCTTCATTTGTACTCTTTAACTCTAGTTTTTACAAGCCCAACAAGGCTTACTTAATTAGACTGCAAAAAGAATAACGTTGAGTTCTTTTTATTTATATCTCTTATTTATACCTCTCACGTTTCAAAAAACTTTGAGTTCCTATTGTTTATATCTCTCATCTATACCTCTCACGTTTCAAAATATCCATTTCATTAGCAAGTTTCGAAAGCTCCACCTCTATCAATAGGCATTGAAGCAAGTTTGTTATTCTTTAGGCATTAGCTGACATGGTTGCCAATATAGAAAAGTTTGTGACATCCAAAGATGCATTAAATTAATCAGTATTTGGGCTAAGATTATATTGCCTCGACTCATTTGAAATATGTATGGTTGATTCCACTCTTCTCCTCTTGCTGATCAGTACCCCTCTTTATGCTTTGCTGATCATATCCTTCATTAGGTTGTTGTTCTTCCTGTTGTAGCTTGTTGTACTTGAGGTTGAATTGATCCTTTATATTTTCATGCTTGAGTTACATGTTTACCCGATCATTTCTTCTTTGGTTGGTATTCCTTAGATAACATGATAGTTTGACATTGATGTTTAATCTTTTGCCACTTGTCACAGAATTCGAACCTCCAATCAAGGACCACAGAATGTACAAACACTTTCCCACTAGGATCCATAACATTGATTTGATGGGGTATTGTTTTGGTAATATTCACTTCAATGAGCATTCTAGTATATGAGTTTCTAGTTTGCTTTGTCGTATGCTCATTAACAAATAAAAAAACTTGAATTGTCCTTGCTATTTTACTTAAGTATCCCATGACCCAGCAATTTAGAGGTTGTTTAGGAAATGTCGCCCACAATAGAATTTTAGTGAGAAATTTACTGTCAGTCATTTATGCCTGCTTTGCCATTCTTATTAAAAAGTATCATTTTTCAATATTTAGATGATTTATAGGGTGGTTTGATAAAATTGTCCTTATAATTTGCTGCCTCTTATTCCTGTTTTAACTTAATAGTGGATAATTATTGTTTGACAGAGGAAGAGGGAAAGTGAGTGTGACTAAAATTAAAGACAGAAAAATAGCTAAATTTTAGTAATAGGGAACTTCAAGCAACACACAATTAAAATCATTTTGAAATAGATAGATTTACAAGATTTTTAAGTGCTCAAGTGTAGAGTAAATGATAGTTTCTAAAGTGAGTATTTGTATGCACTTAGGCCTTCGATATTGGATAGTTGAAATAATAATAATAACATAATTAGTGTAATTTCATGAGTAGGATATGAAAAAGATATTGTGTATGTAGCTATATTCTTATCTAGAGGCTATTTCTAATAGTCATTAGATAGTTGAATAAAAAATAAAATTGAGATGCACTAGTTTTGCACTTTACTCCATTTCATATTTAATTGAAAGATTATAGTTTTTGGAGAATATTACCTTTCTTCTTCTTTCGTTTTAATCCTTTAATAGTAATACTTATAAATAATTTTATTCTTAAAAAAAACTATATTAACCAAGATTGAAAATATAAAAAATAAATTTTTCTTTAAATTATTTTCTAAATAAAAAGAAAAATAGTGTAATATATTTATGTACACCAAATATTAATTTATCTTTTTTTCTCATTAGTCAACTTTCATGAGTCAACATTAATGCTCATAAATGATTTTGTCCCTAAAGAAAACAATATTCATAAATATTAAAAATATAAAAGATAGATTTCTCTTTAAATTATTTTCTAAATAAAAAGAAAAATAGTGTAATGTATTTATTTGCACCAAATAATAATTTATCTTCTCTTCTCATGAGTCAACTTTTAGGAGACAACATTAATGCTCATAAATAATTTTATTTTAAAAGAAAACAATATTCACAAAGTTTTTAAAAATATAAAAGATGGATTTCTTTTTCAATTATATTTTCAAAATCTTTGTAAATATTATTTTCTTTTGGAATAAAATTATTTATGAGCGTTAGTATTGTCTCATGAAAGTTGACTCATGAGAAAAGAAGATAAATTAATGTTTGGTGCACATAAATACATTACATTATTTTTTTTTTATTTAGAAAATAATTTAAAGAGAAATCCATCTTTTATATTTTCAATATTTGTGAATATTATTTTCTTTAGGAATAAAATTATTTATGAGCATTAGTGTTGACTCATGAAAGTTGACTCATGAGAAAAAAAGATAAATTAATGTTTGGTGCACATAAATATATTACTCTATTTTTCTTTTTATTTATAAAATAATTTAAAGAAAAATTCATCTTTTATATTTTCAATCTTGGTGGATATATTTTTTCTTAAGGAATAAAATTATTTATGTGCATTACTGTGAAAGGATTAAAAAGGAAGAAGAAAAAGGTAAAATCCTCCAAAAACTATAATCTTTCAATTAAATACGAAATGGAGTAAAGTGTAAAACTGGTGCATCTCAATTTTATTTTTTGTTCAACTATCTGATGCCTATTAGAAATAATCTCTAGATAAGAATATAGTTGCATACACAGTGTCTTTTTCATACCCTACTCATGAAATTACACTAGTTATGTTATTGTTGTTTCAATTATCCAATAACGAAGGCATAAGTGCATACAAGCACTCACTTTTGAAACTACCATTTACTCTGTACTTAAACACTTAAAAATCTTGTAAATCTGTCTATTTCAAAATGACTTTAATTGTGTGATGCTTGAAGTTCCCTATTACTAAAATTTAGCTGTCTTTTGCCTTTAACTGCAGTCACACTCACTCTCCCTCTTCCTCTTTCAAACAATAATTATCCACTATTATGTTAACACAAGATTTAAGAAGTAGCAAATGAGAAGAATAACTTTATCAAATCACCCTATAAATCATCTAAACATTGAAAAATGATACTTTTAATAAGAATGGTAAAACAGATAAAAATGACTTTGGCAGTAAATTTCTTACTGAAATTCCATTGTGTGCAACATTTCCTAAACTGCCTCTAAATTGCTAGGCATGGAATCCTTAAGTAGAATAGCAAGGGCAATTTGAGTTTGTTTATGTGTTGATAAGTGTACAACAAAGCAAACTAGAATTTCATATGCTATAATGCTCATTGAAGTGAATATTACCAAAACAATACCCCATCAAATCAATGTTCTGGATCCTAGTGGGAAAGTGTTTGTACATCCTGTGGTCCTTGATTAAAGGCCCAAGTTCTGTGACAAGTGGCGGAAGATTAAACATCAATGCAAAACTATCATGTTACCTAAGGAATTCCAACCAAAGAAGAAATGATATGGTAAATATGTAACTCAAGCATGGCAATATAAAGGACCAATTCAACCTCAAGTATAACAAGCTACAACAGGAAGAACAACCTCCTAATGAAGGATATGAGCAACAAAGCATAAGGAGGGGTACTGATCAGCAAGAAAGGAAGAGTGAATCAACCATGCATATTTCAAATGAGTCGAGGCAATATAATCGTAGCGTGAATACTGATTAATTTAATACAGCTTTGGATCTTGTAAACTTTCCTATATTGGCAACCATATCAGCCAATGCCTAAAAATAACAAACTTGCTTCACTACCTATTGATAGAGATGGAACTCCCAAAACTTGCTAATGAAGTGGATATTTTGAAACGTGAGACATGTAAATGAGAGATATAAACAAAAGAAAATCAAAGTTTTTTGAAACGTGAGCGCTATAAACAAGAGATATAAACAAAACGAACTCAAAGTTTTCTTTTTGCAGTCTAATAAAGTAAGCCTTGTTGGGCTAGTAAAAACTAGAGATAAGGAGCACAACATGAAGAATTCAATTAGAGTAATAATACCCAGATGAGAGATACTTCATAATTATGATTTAGCACTCAATGGTAGATTATAACTTATATTGGATGGGAATAAATATGAGGTGACCAAAATAAAAACCACCCCACAGCTACTACGCTGCTTAATGATTGATAGAGCCAAAGATCAACAACAATTACTTATTGTTATCTATAGATTGAACACCATTGAGCAACATAAAAGCTTGTGGCAGGATCTAAATGAACTAACAAAAAAGATTGATCAACCTTGACTCATAATTGGCAATTTCAATGCTATACTATCCCCTCAGGATAGATAGCAAGATCAACTCTTACTTTAACTGATGTCAAAGATTTTAAAGAATGTGTGCATGAGATTGGAGTCACTGAACTACTCTTGGTCTAACAAGCAACATGAACAAGTTCGAAACTATTTGTCCGTAGTGGGAAAGTGTTTGGAATCATTGAAGTGAATGTTACCGAAATAATACCTCCGTAAATCAATGTGATCTTAGTGGAAAAGTGCTTGTATATCCTGTGATCCTTGAGTGCTGGCCCAAATTCTGTGACAAGTGCCTGAAGATTGAATAGAAGAGATTATATTTGAAATATCATATCACCATTTGAAAAATATTTTATTTCTCAAAATATACTAAAATCCTCAATCAAAGCCCTCTCTCAGACATTACAAGTCAAATACTATTACAAGCCTCTCTTATAGGCCACTTATACAAGCTCACAAAGAATATAGAGTAATAAATAAGGCTCCCACATGAGCAACACAATATTGTCAGGGCTCCACAAAAGCTAAATTGTACAAATAAGCCCCTACAAGAGTAGTACAATATAATCACTCCTCCACACAGGCATTACAATATAATCAATAAGCCCAAATCAAATTAAAATCTCATCCCAAAGACTATGACATTAGAACGCTCAAGTTCAATCTTAGTCTCAAAAAAAAAATATCCTTACCTACCATGGAGGCTGTAAACTGACCCCAAGCACTCTACCGTGGCTTTAACTTTAAATGCCGACTATGAAATGATCCCAACTATCAAGACTGTAAAGAATTTGTCAAAAGAAGTCCAATGATATCCATACTATAATTTTTAAGATTCAGGGTCAAATTGTAAAAAAATCACCTCAAAAACAACAAGGGGAAAATTGAAATTTTTCTTAAAAATTAGACGAGGGTTCCCAGGAAACAACCTCTCTACTTACATGAGGTAGTGGTAAGGCCTGCATATTTTCTACCTTCCCTAGATCCCACTTGTAGGATTCCACTGGGTATGTTATTGTTGTTGGTTTCTTAAAAATTACATTATACACTTCAAGGGAAATTCGTAGCTGAAAAATCCACTAAAATCGAGCTAGAAACGGATTGAAAATTATGAAATGACTAATTTTAAAGTT
>JAOTQJ010177737.1:0-23842 GCA_025642045.1 Solanum sejunctum
GGATTTAACTTAGAGCAAAATTAACTTTTGGTCCCAAACTTTACCAAATTGAACCAATTAAGGACTTATGGGTTCTACCTTACGGGGTCTAACAATATATCACGAAGTCACCCGTCCTGTCTGGTATGGTCAACACTGGTGCTATAGTCAATTTAGTCTTCAACTCCTGAAAACTCTTTTCACTTGCCTCAGACCACTGAAACTTGGCCTTCTTCTGAGCTAGCTTTATCAACGGGGCTGACAGAGAAGAGAAGCCTTTAACAAATCTGCAATAGTAGCCTGCTGAACCCAAGAAGCTTCTTATTTATGTTGGAGAAATTGGTCTTGGCCAGTTCTAAACCACCTCAATCTTCTGAGTATCCACCCGAATACCATCTCCAAAAACAACATGGCCTAGGAAAGCCACTAACTTGAGCCAAAACTCACACTTGGAGAATTTCGCATACAACTCTTGATCTTTGAGTGTTTGCAAAACCACTCTAAGGTGATCAGTATACTCCTATTCATCCCTCAAATATACTAGAATGTCATCAGTAAATACAATCACAAACATATCAAGATACGGTCTACTGTTCATCAAATTCACGAAAGCTGCAGGTGCATTTGTCAACCCGCAGGACATAACCAAGAACTCAAAATGGTCATACCGTGTCCAAAAGGCTGTATTAGGAATATCACTTTCCCTTACCCTCAATTGATGGTAACCTAATCTGAGGTCTATCTTAGAAAAACAAGTAGCACCTCGAAGTTGGTCAAAGAGATTATCTATTCTGGGAAGAGGATATTTATTCTTTATGGTAACCTTATTCAACTGCTGATAGTCTATACACATTCTCAAATACCCATATTTCTTACGCATGAATAGGACAGGAGCACCCCAAGGTGAGACATTAGGCCTTATGAAACTGTTCTCTAAAAATAAGTCTTTCAATTGCGCTTTCAATTCTTTCAACTCTGCGAAGGCCATTCTATAAGGTGGAATTAAATGAGTTTGGTCTCAGGAAGAACATCAATTCCAAATTCAATCTCCCTATCAAGAGGGACTCCAGGAAGATCATCAAAAAATACCTCAGAAAACTCATTCACAATCGGAATTGACTCAAGAGTAGGAGGTTCAACATTATTAGACTTTACTTGCACGAGGTGGTAAATACAACTCTTGGAGATCAACTTTCTAGCTCTAAGATAAGAGATGAATTTACCCTTAAGGGAAACATAACTCCCTTTCTACTCTAATACAGGCTCATTAGGAAATTGAAACTTTTAACAATCCAAGTTCTATAGTCAGCAGAAGCACAACAGGCATGAAGCCAATTCATGCTCATTATTACATCAAAATCAACCATCTCCCACTCTGCCAAGTAAACTAAGGTGTCTCTATGATAAATAGACACCGCACAATCTCTGTAAACTCTCTTAGCTAAGATAGACTCACCAGTGGGAGTAGAAACAACAAAAGGTTCAAGCAAATACTCTGGAAGAATCCCCAACTTACTAGCCATATAAGGGGTCACAAAAGACAAGGTGACACCTAGATCAAGTAATGTATAGCAATCATAAGTAAAGACTTAAAGCATACCCGTGACAATATCTGGTGCAGCCTCCTGATCCTTTCGATTACCCATAGCATAAAGGTGGTTCGTCCTGCCTACCATACACGTAGTAATACCCCTGTGCTGGTTGCCCGCTGGGGGTGCTGCGAAAGACTGAGCTCTATTGTTCCCCTCACCTCGCCTCCTTTTTGGACACTCAAAACTGAAGTGACCATCCTAACCACATGCATAGCATATATCCTTGACCACACGATATTCACCCAAATGAAGCTTACCACACTTGCTGCAAGGTGACTTTCCCCTTGTACCTTGGGCCATACTGGCCTGCGATTGAGCAATCGGGGTCCTGAAATTCTAATAACCATGAGATTTCTGATCAGACTTGTTTGGTTAAATGGGCGCATTCGCTATAGATGGCACAGGATATGATAATCTCTTTTGAAAATAGGACTTGTCACCTTTATTCTGTCTCTACAAGCTAGGCTAATGTCCCGCTGACTTCGCCTTTCTGCTCATCTGCTCTTTTCTATCTTTCTTCTTATCTTTCTCTGTCTACTGGGGATACACCATAAGTCTAGAGATGTCCATACCAGGAATCAACAAAGCAACCTTACATCCTTTTTGCACATGTTGGCCAGACCAGACACAAACTTCCTCATTCTCGTCCTCATGTCTTTCACCATCTCTGGAGCATACCTAGATAACTTAATAAACTTAAGGCCATACTTCTTCACAGTCATCCCTCCCTATTTCAGATTCATGTACTCATCTGCCTTCGCTTCTCTCAACTCTTGATGAAAGAAGTGATCAAGGAAGGCAGTTTCAAACTCCTCCTATGCTTCAGGCTCCGCATCCTCACCTCTACTCTCCTCCCACTGAGTGTATCACACATTAGTCATGTCCTTTAGCTGGTAGGACGCAAGCTCAACTCCATCCATCTCATCCCCATACATGGCCCTTAAAACCTTGTACATCTCATCAATGAAGTTCTTTGGGTCCTCCTCAACTTTTAACCCCGTATACACAGGCGGGTTCATTCTCAAGAAGTCTCTGAGTTGGGTTGCAGCTGAGCGCTCCTATGAGCTAGAACTAATAGCTTAAGAACCTTGGCTATTCCCCTAGGAAGCCACCAACTAAGTCAGCATGGTGATGGCTTCCCTAAATTCTGCCTCAGTAGTGGGAGCTGGCTAGGACTAAGCAGGGGGGGCGCCTGTGGGACCTCAGTAGTCCTAGAGAGGCATCCCTATCTCCTAACGTCAGTCTAAACTTGAGCCTCCAGTTGGGTGTTCTCTGCAACTGGGTTTGGGGCATATCTCTGAGTGGTTGTTCTCTTGGGTGGTATTTTCTATAAGCATAAAAAGCACGAGTTAAAATGGGATTTAACAAAGTTAAACTTTATCGTACGAACTCAGATCATAGAAGAAGGGTAACAATTCCTAATTTCCTATAGCCTCCTACTTATGAAGTGTAGTACATAACACACCCATAAATAAGACTCTACTAGACACGGCTTCATAGACTCCCTAGGACACTCGAACTCTAGGCTCTGACCACATTTGTCATGCCCCGAAAAAGTACCCTAGACGTGAATGGCACTCAGAGACTATTGCTAGCCCTCTAGCGGATCACCTCATCTCATTGCCTTTGGTAAGTCAATTCAATAGCCAAAGAAAATAGAGAATTAACAATCTATCTGTCAACTATAGCTATCAACTTTGTCTGTCATAAAATAAGTTATGGAAAACCAAAAGACAATCTCAATACAAAGAAAGGAAAAGGGAAAGAAGCCGCAAACATCTATCATCAACGTCTATGTCTATGAAGCCTCTATACTACTGTCTGAGATAGTACCAGGACAGGCCATGGATACCATAATCAATTAAAAAGGCTACCAAAACTAAAGAAATTATCATTCTCCAAATGCAGGGGAGGACTCACCACGATCTGAAATCAAGAAAGCTCTGAACCTTAACGATTGGACTGCTGAAGTCCTCTGTCTACAGAATTTGCATCATAAAATGATGCAATGCCAAAGGGGCATTAGTACGTAGAATGTACTATATGTAAAATGGGCTAAAGTAAATAATATAAGATACAATCACTCGTCAATCACTCATCCTCAACTCAGAGTAAAGGATAATACTCTATCACCTCACTATCCATCATGAGATCATACAATCATATCAATGTCGGAGTACTATCAATAAGAAACCTATCTGGGAGTTTCTATAATCGACAATCACCATCTATGAGCCAACAGTGATACAACGAAGAGATGTCATTGCCACATCCATCCAGTACCTTGCCGACATAAAGGACGAGTCTATCAGGGATCCTAAAGAAGTTTGTTAAGTCCTCTGCGGCATAAAGAAAACATCTACTTTCACGGTCCAATCTTCTTCTACACTGGCCACATATTTAATGAGTGCGAGTGGGAGTCACTCTTACCCATTTGGGTGCTAATACTCCTCCCAAGACTCAATATGCTCATAAGTCTATCAAGGTCAGACCGTTACACAGCCTAACCCCCCTTCTCAAGCAAGGTCTTCATTGATCTATCATTCTATCAACTCAAGAAAGAAATTCTTCCTATCAACTCTATCTCAATCTTATCTAAAACTCAAGAATATTAACTTCATCTACTTCAACCATCACATCACTCACCTCAAGACTCAGACCAGAGCAATCAACACATCCATAAACAGTCAAGGCTCTAGACATTACCCTAAGTTCATTATTCAAGTCCTTAACAGAGAATTTATAAGGGGTAATTGTATAATCACAACATAAATATGTGAAATCAGTTCATTAAAATATGATGATAATCAATTTTACATAATAATATAATATTTAGCAATAAATTTGAAGAAATCATTCAAGAATCACAATTCAAGTCTCACTAACTACTAACTATCAACCTAATCTATGAATTGGGGCACATGGAAGAACAATTCCATATTCTAGGTAGCCTTTACATAGCTAGAGTGAAGAATTACCAAGTTTTCTTCAAAGAATTGAAACCTCTCTTAAAACCCTCCAGTTTTCTCTATTCTTCTCCTCTCTCACAACTCCCATAGAAACTTATAAAATAATGTGTTTTGAACCCTTAATATTAATAAAAAGTCTTTAAAACACGTTTTAGGGATTAGGAATAGGTTGGGAAGGACCAAAATGCCCTTCCTAAAGTTAATTTTTTTTTTTTAAAAAAAATATACTGGTCCACGTCGTGCCAGGGGCGCCAACTAGTATAATTTTTTATTTTTTTGGAAATTCAATTCCCACCGAAAAACTTTTTTAAAAAAAGCACAAGTGCATTTCCGCTCCCTTGGCGCGTTGCGGAGGGGGCGCGAATTTGCTACTATTTTTGTACAAATTGTGCAATTTTTTTAGACCCAATTGCTCTTAAATTGGGTCGAGACCATTTTTGGACTCGATTTTCCATGCTAATCGCAAATTCGGTCTTGGATTTCCCCTCGAAGCTTTGGAAGACGCATTGTACACACGATACATTTTAGAGGTGTTTCGATAATTTTACTGGATGTTACAATCAAGAGGTTCTAGCTAAGAGGAATTGATTACTAGAATTTCATTTGCCTGTCTACTTCACACAAGGTAACAGTAGGGCCTGTATACATCCCCACCCTCTTCATATATACCCCAACTTGTGAGATTACATTAGATATGTCATTGTTGTAGAGTGGTATGGGAGTGAAAAACCCTGACAAACTTATGGAACTTGTATTTGGGTTTTTGAGTTTAAAATGCACTTTCTTCATAGCTCTAGAACCATCTGATGCAAGATTTTCAATCCCACTGTGAATCATCGGTCTGTTCTTCCACTCCTCTTATTGTTTCAACTACAGCAAAACATATGGATTCTTTTACGACTCAATTCTCGGGATGATGATGTTATTATTCTGTCTAATTCGCTCCCACAGTTTTATGCCTGATGTGAAGGTTTATATTATATAAGAAAATAACTGAGATTTGAGTTCACACTTCTGGATTTGAACGATTTTTTTTTTCAATAAGATGCCCTACTGATTGCTAAAGGTTATCCAATTGCTGTGTACTCTAGCTCTTCATTCTCTTAGTGTCACTCCTCTGTATTAGTGTCTGTGATAACAAGATTCCTTTAGGAAGAGATAGAAAATTGCAACGACATATATAGTATATTATACAAGCGATTTTGAAAAGGTAGTATGTACGCAGAAATACTTGATTTAAAAGAATCAAAATCCAAGCACTGGAACCTAGTTCAAAGAATTATGTTAACTAACAAATGTGTTTTTTTGATATTGTCCTTTATCATAAGAAATATTTGTGTAAACGCACTAATTTGGTTTTTCATATTCTTCTTTATGGTAAGAAAATTATTATGGTTAGTTCTCTCCATTATTTTTTACAATTAATTGCATAAAATAAGAATGTTAACAAGCTTGTCAATTATTCCATCCTCCTCTTCTTTCCTCGCAATTTTCATTTCTCTTTAATCTCCTTTCTATACAAATGTTTCGCTTGCTCCCTGCATTCTTCTTGGTTGACATATGTATAAGACATTTGTATGTGTTGGACAACAGGTTGCCACTTCTATTCTCTACGTTTTCCCATTTCAATGATCAACAATGATCCACCCTTAAAGAATTGTTTATATTTGTAAGTTTATCTTTTTGTTACTTTTGTTTTGATTTTCAAAGTGAAGTCCCCGCGAATATTGTAAAGTGAATTTTTTCTATGTTTTTCCATATTTTTTTTGAACTATCTCATAAAGGTTGGATCAGCTTGGCGAGGCTGTGATGACTACAGGTTATGTTGGCACCTTAGAATTCAATGATTTGAAGTTCTTAAAGGCAAGCAAGGAAGGTCTACGCCAGCTTTGGAACTTATGGGACTTGGAAGATTAGTACGATAAAGCACGAATGCTTTCTATGAGTCAAAGGAAAAGGGTACAACTCGCTAAATTGTTAGCAATTGATTGGCCTATTTGGTTGCTCGATGAACCTTCAGTAGCATTGGATGATGAAGGTGTGAAATTGCTCGAGTTTATTTGTTGCAGAGCACAGGAAAAAGGGTGGTATTGTTATTGTTCCCACCCATCTACGTATTCAGATTGAGGATGCAATGTTTTTAAGATTGCCACCAAGGTTCCCAGAAGGATGGCTTTAGTAGACATACTTGATAGAGATGGCCTCGATTGATCTTTAAGAAGATAATATTCCTATCTAAAGAAAGCTCTCCAGTGAATTAGAAAATGGAGCACATGATGTTAAAGAAACAACCAAAGTGTGTGTACGCCAACTTTTCTTGTAGTGGAATTAAAGTTTCCACTTCTCTTTCATTCTTGATGAGTGCAAGAATTTCTCTATCTTTACTTTGTTAATTCCTCCTCATTTTGCACTTCAATTTGCTGCTAAATGTGCTGAGAACACATGCCCTCAGACTTTGGTCTAATGGTAAGACCCGCAACATTAGATGTGTGAATTAGACATTCATCACGACTTTGAATTTGTCATAGTCAAAAGCGTATATGCTGAAGGATAGAGAGGTAAAATCACTATCCATCAAGTTTTGACCCGCATCGACTAGTAGTAGGGAATTTCTTGTTTGTAAAAGAAATGTATAGATTTAACTACTTTGTAAATAATATATTAATGTAGTGTAATTATCTCTTTTCAACATCTAATAGTACGACATTTACATGTATATATGAACAATATATTTGACAATTAAATTATTTTCAGTAATTTAACCATTAATATTGAACAATTTTAGATTTTTGCTAAAATTTTGTGTTGGACCGTGTTAACATGGGCCATAATAATCTAGTATTGTTTATTTGTATAATATAGATTGTTCCGTCGTCTCCTTTTCTCTTCCGAAAGGTTTTAGAATTTCATGTTGATCTTCCTCTTCTTATAATCATACAACTTCCTCTTCTTCTCCCTAATTTCTCCAAACCCTAATACCAATCATGGATCAAAAAATCTATCAATTAAAAGTACCCTCTCGCGTCTCGAGTGAAGAGAATTAGAAACATCTTCATCGTTCCATCCTGCTCCTTCATACTTCCAGGAATTTTTGTCTCTCATTTATCTGCTCATCCGTCCGTTACAGTTTTAGGTATGATACTCCCTCATTTTTTGCTCAAACTATCTTCTTTTATGATATGAGATATGACCAATTCATAATCCTGTAGAGAAATAGGGTAAACCTTGTTTTATTATTTGTCAAGGCTGATTACCGTGGTAACATATGCAAGGTATTTTTTCTTTTCTATTGAATTTCAAATATCAAAGATTAGACATATCTGAGAGTTGAATTTATTCTTTCATTTACAGTAACTACCCAGCTTGAGTATTGATTAATGATGTATGCGTATTTGTTTTTTCTGTCGAAAGATTTTGACATTCACCAAGTGTTTGTAGAAATGTCTTAGCTAGAAAAAATCATACTTTGTTTACACTGTTAAGTAAACAATGAAATTTGCATAATTCTTTTAAATTTCTTGAATATTTAAAACTGTACCATAAACTTGATGTTATCTATTTCCACATCGGTGAATCTTACCACTTTTCATGTTAACAACATCATGTATTGATACCTTTGCTAATTCTCAGGTATTTTATTTCATTTGCTCATGTTTTAATTTCTTTACTTGTCTTAAAGATTCAATTTTTCACAACCTTTGCTTGAATAACTAAATTCATTGTCTTAATGATGAACTCTCTATGTTTTACACCTCTAGCTTCCTTAAACTTTAGTTCTATGTGTTCTTCTCTGGCATCAAGGTTTTTGATAGGTTAGTGAAGAAGGATGTTGTCTCTTGGAACTCAATTCTTACAGCCTATGCTCAGCATGGACTTGGAAAAGATACTGTAGATTGCTTTCAGGAAATGCGTAGGATAGGCCCTGAACCTAATGAAGTGACTTTTCTTTGTGCTCTGAAGCTTGTAGTCATTCTGGGCTTCTAGACAAAGGAATGCATTATTTTGACTTGATGAGGAGATTTAAAATAGAACCTAATATTTCACATTATGTGACCATTGTTGATCTACTTAATCGACCAGGTCAACTTGACCATGCTGAAAAGTTCATTAATGAAATGCCAATTGAACCAAATTTAGTCATTTGGAAAGCTTTACTTGGAGCTTGTAAGGATGCATAACAATTTTGAGCTGGGTGTTTATGCAGTTGAACGCATATTTGAACTTGATCCACTTGATTTAGGGCCACATATTTTGCTGTCCAACATCTATGCCTCTGCTGGTATATAGGAGAAGTGATGCTGCAAGAGTTAGAAAAATGATGAACCAGAGTGGAGTTAAGAAAGAACCTGCTTGTAGTTGTGTGGAGATTGAGAATGCTATTCGTATGTTTGTAGCAAATAATGATGCCCATCCACAGAGAGAGGAGATCCGTAACATGTGGGAGAAGATAACTGATAAAATTAAGAAAATTGGCTCTGTCCCGGTAATATTCTCCTAAAGACAATGTCAATCTCCGTATATTTGCAATGATTTTATTTCGCTCTTCCGAGTTTACCGTAAGTTTTTAATTTGTGTAATGACTTAATTTCTTTTTCCTTCTTGATGTGTCTGTGTTCTTACGCATATGTTTGATTCACTGAAAAATAATGTTTGACGTTTATTGCCAAGTTTCTGTTCATAAATAACTTCCAAATACAAACTCCTTATTAGAAGCGGCTAGAATCAAGCAGGTCGTCATCTCAGACTTTCTATCTCTAGACATTTCTACTTACCTGTATAAATAGCAGTAACACTTTATTTTTCCAAGCAGATCATCTTCTTCCAAGAAATTTGTTAGAAGCGTTCTTCTGATATCTGATTTCCTTTGACTATGTCATCTATTTTCTTCCTGTTCTCCATTACTGCATAATGTTTCTCATCATCTTCCTTTTTTGGAGCTTCAACTGCACTTGCAAGCACCCAAACTTAGAAAAATACTTTGGTATTGATTTATGTGGGTATAAAACCACATCTATGCCCCTATGTGTGGGACCCCATTAATTGGAAAGCGGCTCCCCTCCGTATACATTTGGTCCAGTTTGTCCAGTACATTCTTAATCTTTAATGCTTCACCTTGATTTTGATTAGCTAATTAAGTACCATGCCTTGTGTATATTGTTGTACTTACGCATTGTTTTGGATTATTTTCTTCCAATGAATGTATTCAGATAAGCATTTATGCACTTATTTGACATACTTCTACATTAATATATTATTAAATAGTACAAGTTTACATAAAATTAGTTCTATGGATTTCATGTGTTATTTATCTCATTTTTCATTTAATTTTGCTCCTATTTTGTACCTTCAAATGACAATGTAAAAATTTTCCATTAACACTTTGTTTGGATGGTTGTTACAGATTGTTTCATAATGAATTGTGTAGTATTGTCTTGTGTTATATCGTATTGTTTTAATGAATACAATGTGTCTTGTTAAGAAATGGATAAGTTGTGCTCTACGCGAGTTTCTAATTCTTCTATTACTATAGTGACATACCATTTCTTGATACCAAGCTGATTTATACTTTTTCTCCTAGATGGCACATGGTGGAACAAATTTCGGTTTCTAGAGTGGTGCAAATATTTTGGTGCAGATGAGACTGATTACCAGCCTGATCTTACATCCTATGATTATGTGAGGAAGTTTCCAATATTTTTCATTCATCAAGGTGAAAGTCATCTTGTTCAGGATGCTATCAAAGAATCTGGAGCCATAGACAATCCAAAAATATCAAGCTGTACTAATCTGAATATATTCGTATACCCTTGCTTTAATTTGTCATCAGAAAGTTTTTCTTTGTCATCTTCTAACAGATTATGGGAATGTTTCTCTGAAATTGCACGAATGGTTAAACCATCGAGTCATGAAGCAACCTGTATATAATATATTTGCAGTTCTTACTTTAATTGGTCTAATGTGTCTATGAAGTTTTTGTTTTGTTTGTTTTTTTGCTTGTCCCTTTCCATGAAATTAGTTTGCACTGGTAGATGACTGGAGTTTTATTAGTTTAGAGGATTAAACCGGTGTAAGTGACAATCTTTCATGGACAAAAATCCATCATGAAAGTGAATGATGACTATCTTTGTCTCTTGAATGATCAATTATTTCATATGTCATCAATTTTTTGTTTTTTTTCTCTTTAGAAAAAGAATGACTCATCAATTGTTTCCTTTTAGTAGTTTAAAAACCAGCGGCCTAGGCTATTTAAAAAGAAGTATTTCATTGCATTACATTCCCATGTTGTACATTCCAGTGTAGGATAGGAGAAAGATGATGAATTTGTCTGTGTTAGACTATGAATTTGCAGGTGAAATATGGCATATGTTCCTGTAGTCATACACTGCTACAGAGAACTGCCAGGCATGTGTATGCCACTTATGAGAAGACTCAAACAGTCTGAAACGACCATAAAAAGTGTTCAAAAATGTGCATCGGAATGTTCAAAATTTTGATTTCTTTATATCTAAAAATTCATTCGTTATTTAAAAATTCGACTTCATATTTGTGATTAGGGGGTTCAAATTAGGTGAAAAAGAGTCTAACCTCGATTTAAGAGTGAAAGGATAACAATTATAAATTTTTAAGTGGCAAATTCTAGTTAACAGTGTGCATTTGCTTCGCGACGTGGCTTGGTCGCAGAGCAGTACAATTTCAACTCCGCGTCCTCTCTGCGATGCGGAGATGTGTTTCTTGTCACCTGACAATTTAAGTGAGGTCCAAAATATTCAGATGTGTTGGACGCAAACTTGTGAGTGTTGGACGCAAACTCTCCAAACGTGTTTTTATTCATACTTAGTCAATTTTCACCCTCATATTTTTCAAAATATTTTTCAACACTCATTCAAATACTTTGTCATATTTTCACTCCCAAACTCAAGACCCAAAACCTTCATCCGGATTTAAGAATTCTCTTCAAGCTTCAAGTCTCCAATGTCAACCTTCACCAAGGGTTTCTCCAAAGTTAAGGTATGTGGTGTTAAACCATTGGATTCTTTCATCAGTCGTGCTTAAATCCTCTTTTACTTAATATTGCATGATTTAAAGTTGATTTTACATGTGGGTCTTGAATATTGAGAAATTTATTGCACAGTGATTGTAGCATATGAAAGTATGGTTGTTTTTAACATGTTTTGAGCTTTAAATCTTGAATTGAATGTTTTAATTAATGAGGGGTTCTGATGTGAATGTCTTGGGGGTGTTGCAAGGTGTTGAATAAAGGTTTTACCACTGATTTTCCTGCATGATTTTATCTCTAAATTGCATGCTCTTTTACCCCCATTACACACCCCGAAAGTGTTTGATAAAATGTCCGGTTATGATTTCTTGAGGAATTGAAGGTCCAAAGCATGAGATATGATATAAATGATATTATTATGATGAAATGAGCTTATGTATATGTTTGTTCCTACATGAGATATTGCATTAGAGCTTATGATGAATCCTATATAAAGTGTTGCATTAGATCATGCTCGATCCAGGGGAAAAGAGCCGGATAACCTAGAATGAGGGCTAATACTTAACTCAACCAGGGTGACGGGGTGGCATTGTCACTAACCTAGAATGAGAGTTAATACTCATCTCCACCTGGGTGATGAGGTGGCAACATTAGCGACCTAGAATGAGTTTTAATACTCATCTCTACCTAGGTGATGGGGTGGCAACATCACCAACCTACCAAGGGGTTCATACCTTGGAAATATAGTTTGGTCTCTTCTACACATATGATATTCTATATAAGTATGATTTACTTAAGCATGTTTTACTGATGCATTGTTCATACATATCATCTTGCTATAATATACTTGTTGCCTATTATTAAGCATTTTGATTATACTATCTCCTGTTGCATTGCATCCCACATACTTAGTACATTCAAACGTACTAACGCAAACTCTTGCCTACATGATATCACCATGTAGTAATCGGTGCCCGAGTTGATCCTTCTCCTCTTCCTCTACGTGGCTAGGCGGTGCTATTCTAAGCTTGTTGGTGAGTCCTCCATTTCGGGAATTTTGGTTTATGTATTTTCTCTATTATTTATGTATTCAGACACTACTTATGTTATTAGATTTGACTATGAGGGTGAACCCGGTTACTTTGTCTTGGCCTTGCTCTTTCTATGTTTTAGAGGTGTATGTTGGACAAGGTGTGTGCTATGTATGAGCTTGACTCTTGACTTCAATGTTTATGCAAGTTTTCCTTAGTCCCATTACCTTTATTTTTATTTGTATATGTCTTTTGTATGCTTCCTCAACCAAGGATGTGCTACGATTTGCTAAGAGGCTTGTTTGAAGTCCCTTCGGATTCCCCATTCACCTTATCACATCTAAACCCTAGACTTGGGTCATGACACAGTCCGAAGCAGAACTTTCTTCGAACATTGTTTAAAGTTAACAGGGAAATAAAGGAGTCAGATGTCTGTTTAGAATATTTGGGTCCATTGGCACCTAAGGGTGTCACTTAGTAGTCAATTAAGTGGGATGGTGACCAATTGTGTTCAAATCCTAACATAGGCAGAAGTGTTGATATCTTCCTATCCACCTAAGTTACCTGTGTTGGTAGGAGACGAAGAGGAAACAAGTACCTAATGGAATAGTCAAAGCGTGTGTAAATTGGTCCGGGCTCTACCATTATTTAAAAGAAGAGTTTTTGGGCTCATCAGCAATTAAGAATTTAATATAGATTAACCGCTCATTCAAGTCCTATTTACATTTTAGAGTTAATTTGGTATGATTGATAAAAGATAGTAACTTGTTTCAAAAATAATTTTAAAATCAGTTTATCCTATTTTTATTAGAATAGACATGTGGAATAATTTACGCATCCTTGAAGTTAATTTGACAAATGAAAGACAACTTATTTTAAAAATAATTTTAGAATGAATTTATCCTTTTTTTTTTTATCAGGATAAACTTGCAAGATAACCTACACATATTTAAAATTAATTTGGTATAATGAAGAAAAGATAATTTTTTTAAAAAATAATTTTAAAATGTGTTTACCCTATTTTTGGCCTAGATAGATTTGTGGGATGATTTACGCACCCTTAAAACTAATTTGATTTGATAGATAAAATATAATTTATTATAACAATAATTTTAAAACAAGTTTATCCAATTTTGATCAAGATAAACTTGTATGATAACTTATGCACTCCTAAAATCAATTGGTATTTTGGATAAATGATAACCTATTTTTTTAAAAAAAAATTAAAACAAGTTTATCCTATTTTTGATCAAGATAAACTTGTGGGATAGATTATGCACCATGAAAATTAATTTGTTACGATAGATACGAGATAATTTATTTTAAAAATAATTTTAAAATGAGCGATACTGTTTTTTTATCAACAAAAATTTGAGGGATAACTTATGCACTTTTAAAAATAGTGTAGGAGAAATTAATTACATCATGAAAAATGCATCTAAAACTGCATCTATTTTGGCCTACTTTGTAAATAATATATTGATGTAATTAGTACTCCTTAACTATCTCATTTCAACATCCAATAGTATAACATTCACATGTATATACGAACAATATATTTCTCAACTAAAGTATGTTCAATGATTAGATCATTTATATTGCGTATTTTTAAGTTTCTATTAAGATTTTATGTTGGTCTGTGCCATACTAATCTAGTTTTTACTATATAGAAGAGCCAAACCAAAGACGACCAATGACATTTCAGTAATTTTAACTTTATTTAAGGGTAAAATAATTATTATATTTTTAATGATCAAAACAAAAATCTAAAAGAATCCATTTATATCCTTACTTTTGTTATGTGCTCATAATGATATTTTTGTAATTGTGTTAAAATAAATTCTAACTTTATTTAAGGACAAAAATAATGATTGTATATTGGTCAAAATAAAAATCTAGAACAATCCATTATCCATACATATTATTACTTGAAAAAATTTTATAAGTAGCATTTATGAGATTAATACTATTACAAGGTGAACTAAAGGGAGAAAGAAATATAGGGCTATTGAGCAATAGATATATACTAATCAGAGCCTCTAGAATGGAAGATTATGAGCACCTGTTGTCAATATCTATATTTTATATTGCGCATCAGAATTGGAACTACCCAATATGTACGTTGAAGTGGAATCCATTGTTCAATCTAGAGCGGAGACAATTATTGGGTAGCATTGATCTCGCTATCATCTTTACCATCAAACTTCTTTGGGAAGGAGTCTATATTCTCAATTGCAGCAGTAGTTGGCAAGCCTCAACAGGTAGATATAGCCATGTCTAACAAGACGAGACCAAGTTGTTCTAGAGTTAAAGTTGAAGCGGACCTGATGAAAGAACACCCAAAAATAGTTAACGTTGGTATCAAGAAAAAGATGGGGGAGATTGTCGACAAGTAGATTCAGATTAGATATGATTATCTCCCAAAATATTGTACAACTTGTAAGTTGCAAGGGCACAATGAAGAGGAGTGCTTTGTTCTACATCCGAAATTATTTAAGGATGACAAGAAGGAAGAAAGCAAGGAGGAGAAAGACAAGAAGGTAGATACTGAAATAATCCCAAACAAAGAAGTGGACAAGGATAATAAAAAAAGGTACAGAATTTCAATAACCTATACAAATAAATGGTGGAGGTAAAGGGAGAGGAAATATCAGGGGGGATTTGCTCAGAGATGGGATCCAAGACCAAAAAAAGAAATTTTAGTGGTGAAGAACAAATTCCAGGCTTTGGAGGGGGACAAGGTTGAAGAGGCAGGCCAGGAGGCTCAAAAGGCCAATATAGTGGAGGTAAAGCAACTAAACACCAAACAATGGGTAGAGGAGAGATTTGCAAAGGATGGTGAGGACAAAAGGGAATATAGATAATGTAGAGAAGGGAAAACAACAGGAAAAGAACACATCACCAGGAAAGTCTGCAATACCAAAGGATACTGAGAGGACTGACAGTGTGGATAGCTTTAAGGTAGGGGAAATTCACAGCCTATCAAAGCTGCAGGAGATGAAAGGAAAAATATAATTCATGTTAAGGAGTATAATTTATCCACTAGAAAGAAGCAAAATCATGGAGGTACTGAAAAAGTAGACAGTAATGAAGGGGGTGAAGATGAAATTAATTCGATGGTCAAGGTAGACAATCAGCCTATTGACCTAGTGCAACAATTTGAGGAGCAGTCCAATAATACAAAAATAAAGGAGTAGGCAGATGAGGGAGGGGGTAAAGGTATGGAGATGGAAGAAGAAGACATTCAACCTAATATCACTAATATTTCAAAGAGTGGTGATCTCTTACGTAGAAGCATCAGGGATCTTAAGAAGGATAAAAAGAAAGGCAGACCTTCAGGCCCTAAAGGTAGTCAAATCCAAACAGGGAGCACTTCTGCTAAACCTACAAGAAGTAAATGATGATACAAAATCTACTATTTTAAAATATTAGGTCAGTACAAACCCAGAATGCTTTTGGGAGGGTAGTAGACCTAAGGAGAAGACATCATTACTCATATATTGCTCTTATGGAACCTTTTATAGGACCTCAAGAATTAGAGGAATATAGAAGAAGAATCAGAATGGAACATGCAGTGGTGAATTGTTCTGATAAAATCTGGATATTTTGGATATTTTGGAAAGCTGATTAGAATGGGGAAGTAGTGGCTAACTCCATTCAGCAACTCAAAATAAAATTTAAACATCAGGTAAATCAGAAAAAGTGATGATCACTGTTGTATATGCTAGATACAGTGTTATTGATAGCCTGGAATTATGGGAATAGCTGGAACAGATGGCAAATTAGGCTCACTATCCATAGGTGATTGGGGGGATTTTAATGTAATCCTATCAGAAGAAGAAAAGTTGGGTGGCTTCCCAGTGACCATATTGGAAACCACTGACTTTGCTCAGCGTATCAGTAACTGTGCATTATCAAAATTCCCATTTACTGGCAGTATCTTCACATAGTGGAAAGGAAGAACAACTGAGGATAGTGTGTTTAAGAGATTGGATTGCATGATGGGGAATGATTAATTTTGAATGGAATGCAATCAAAGTAAAGTGTATCATCTGGTCAGGGATGGATCTGACTATTCCCCCTTACAGGTTGTGTGTAAATCACGGGAGTCTGTGATAAGAAAACCCTTCAAATTTTGGAATTTCTTTACCAGGCACCATACCTTTAAAGATGTGGTTAGATAGTTTTGGGAGTTGCCCTGTGAAGGTCATCCTTTCAAGATTATGCATGACAAGCTGAAGAGGTTAAATCAGTTATGGTTACTTAGAGCAGGGCCATCTATGGTGATTTTTTTAAAAAGATTTCCACCATGGAGGACATTGTCCGAATGAAAGAGACTCAATTGGTGTTGGACCCTAGTGAGGATAATATACCCCAACTCAAAAAGGCATAGGTAAAGATGAGGAGGCTTGTAAGAATTGAGGAAGAGTATCGGAAGCAGAAAGCTGTAATGAACTGGTTTAAACAGGGGGACAAGAACTCTAAATTATTTCACTCCTATGTTAAGGGTAGAAGAAAGAAGCTAGAATTATTATAGATTGAGGATGCTCATGAAATGTTAATCATCTGAGGACATAGGGAAAGAAGCTATGAGGATTTTTTAAAACTAATTCACAGAAAATAATTACAATGCAAACTTTGATGCTCTAAATAATATCCCTTTACTATTAAGTGAAGTTGATAGGGAGATGATGGAAAGAGGTCCAAAAGAAGAGGAAATCAGAGACGCAGTATCTGATCTAAACAAGGACAACGCATGTGGGATGGATGGTTTCTCAGGTGAATTTTATCAGGCTTACTGGGACATCACTAAGGAGGATGTGATCAATGTGGCAAGAGCATTCTTTTATGGGGCAGAGATGCCTAGATATTTCATTCATACTACATTGATCTCGATCCCTAAAAGAGAAGCTGTCAAGAATTTCAATGACCTCAAACCTATAAGTCTAAGCACTTTCATGAATAAAATTATAATTAAGGTCATACAGGGAAGAATGCACATGGTGCTTCATAAGATTATATCTGCCAATTAGACAGGATTCATGAAGGAAAGAAACATCATAGGAAATATTCTTTTGGCTCAGAAAATTATAACGGATATAAATAAAAGAGCCAAGTATCATAATGTGGTGGTAAAGCTGGATATGGCAAAGAAATATGATAGAGTATCAAGGATGTACCTCACTATAGTGATGAGAAGGTTTGGATTTAAGGAAAGATTAATTGATATGTTATGGAGGCTATGGAGGCTAATTTTCAATAATTTGTACTCCATACTGATCAATATTTAATTGTATGATTTTTTCCAATCCTATAGAGGGGTTAAGCAGGCTGACCCCCTGTCCTCACTCCTATTTATAATATCTGCAGAGATGCTTTCTAGATCTCTCAACAAGCTGTTGGTGGATGAAACTTTTGTGGAATTTGGGTTGCCTAAGTGGAGTGAGAGAATCAATCATCTATCGTATGCAAATGATACTATTATCTTTTGCTCAGTACATAGGAAGTTAGTGATGAAGATGGTTCAGATACTTAAAGATTATGAGAAGATCTCTGGACAACTAATTAATTTGTCCAAAAATTTTATATACCTTCATGAGAAAATACCAGTTGTTGTGGGTAAAAGATTAAGGAGATGGACAGGTATTGGGCAGGGACAGTTTCCTTTTACTTATTTGGGGTGTCCCATTTTTTATGGAAGAAGAAGAAAGAATATTTTGAAGCACTGATCAGAAATATCACAGGAAAAATACTGTCTTGAAATAGTAGGTTATTAACTGCAGGGGGTAAGTATATTCCTCTCAGGCATGTTTTACAGTCAATGCCTATTTATCAGTTATCAGCTATGAATCCTCCAAAAGGAGTGATAAAGGCTATTCACAAAATCATAGTTAAATTCTTTTGGGGGGGATATTGAAGAAACTAGGGGTAAGCACTGGATTGCTTGGGATAGGTTGTGCTTCCCACAGGTGGAAGGAGGGATTGGCTTTAGATCACTACATATGGTGTATGCCCTCTTTGCCAAGCTTTGGTGGAGATTCAGGACTTTTCACTGACTCTTTATGGGGTTCTTTTATATGGAATAAATATTATAAAAAATTATATCCTGTGATAGCTAAAGGGCTGGGGGCCTCTCATGTTTGGAGAAAAATGGTACAAGTTAGAGAGGAAGTTGAGCATAACATATGGTGGCAGATCAAATCAGGGAGGAATGATTTTTGGTTTGACAACTGGACTACATTAGGGGCTTTGTACTATATTATTTTTGATAAAACATCAGAAGAAGAGGTGGAGGTTAGGGAGTTTATAAATGTAGGGTAGTGGGATAGGCAGAGGCTTCCAAGGTATATCCTAAATGAAGATATTATCACATATATTTGTGAAGACATTATCCTCCCCCCTTTGTAGTGAAGAAGGGGGGACAAGGCCTAGTGGATGGGAACTCCTAGGGGAAAATTCTCAGTAAAATTAGCTTGGGAATTATTTCGGGCAAGCAAGTACCCAAGATAGGTGGAAAAACACTTGTAGGTCAAAGGGCTACCATTTAAGATCAATTTCTTCTTTTGAAAAGCATGAAATAGTAGGATTGCCACTGATGACAATCTCAGAAGAATGAGGCTTAGCATAGTATCTAAATGTTGGTGTTATGCAGGAAATATACAAGAAACCATGTATGACTTGTTCCTAACAACACCAATAGCTTATCAATTGTGGAGTTTCTTTGCTAATTGGGAAAGAATACTAATGGGGGGACACAACTTCATATCATAGTTAAAAGATAGTGGACAGAAGCCAAATCACCCAAATTACAACAAATCTATAATGCAGTCCCACCATTAATCTTATAGGAACTGTGGAAGAGAAGAAACAAGAGAAGACATGGTAGGGATATGATTGTGAACAACATGATCTATAATGTTCAAAAAAGCATCTACTATATGATAGACTCGTTGTATCCTAAGTGGAAGATTATGAGATATAAATGGGAGGAGATATGGAACCTCCTAAATGAATACAGGCCTGCACTGTTTTACTACAAAGTCATTTGGGTGACTCTGCCTAGGGGATGGCAGAAGTGTAATATTGATAGTGCTAGTAAAGGCAACCCAGGTCCAAGATACTATAATTTTTGTATAAGCAACCATCAGGGTGACCTATGCTATGGATATGCAGCACCTGTTAGCCAGATGACTAATATGTAAGCTGAGGCTAAGGCTATCCTAGAAGCAGTAAAATACTGGAGAAGGGAATCTAGTGCCCTAAAAATCTTGGAGACTGACTCACTCATGATGGTAAAGATGATTAGGGGATAGATGGAGCTACCATGGGAAATTTCAGAGGTAATGGAGGTGATAATAGAGCAAGTAAACACAAAACAGATCACCATACAGCATACATTCAGAAAAGGTAATCAACTAGCCGATGTTTTAGCTAACCAAGCAGCAGAAGAAATAAAACATTAAATTATGAAGAGTTTAAGCTACTGCCTACGCTAGCTAGACAAATCATAAATGTGGATAAACAACAGATTCCTGCATTAAAGATTAAAATCAGGCCGATTCAACCACAAACAAGTTTGCTTACACTTGGGCCTATACTTTTCAGGTTTGACATACATAACCTTGTACCAGTTACTTCCTATTTATACAAAAGCTATAATACATTCAAAAATAATGATTTGCAAGCTATTCTACAAAAAAGGGCCTGCAAAAGAGTCAGAAACCAACGGTTAGTGGGAACAGAAAACCTGAAAGTTCAAATGCAGCTCCACCACCATCAAAAGGAGAGGCTTGCCCAAGGATCTACAGCAGTGGTTCAAAACATAGTTAGGAAATGGAGATCGATATGGTCGATTCATCAAAGAGGAACAAGAACAGAGAGGGAAAGTCATACAGTACCTGAGTCACATAAACGCCAACGAGAATATCCAAGAAGAGCAACAAGAAGGCGATGGAAACAAGCAAGCGAAGCCAAGGAAGATAACAGTGGGAGTACCATTTTTGGGAATATGGAGAGTTACGAAAGAAGCTTCTAGCAGTAGGAGTAAATACATTAAGTTAACCTTGCATTTACTTAATAGAGTAGTTTTGATGATAGACGTTAATTATGATTTGACTAGGGATAGGTGCTGGTTGATGTAAGTATGACATTTATTCATCATCATCAAAATCATCAACATACCCTAGTGGCTCGAAAGGCTCCTGCTCATTGCGGGGTGAGGAGGGGTCGGATGTACGCAGCCTAACCCCTATGTCATTTATTATTTCTAATTTTTAAACAAAAGGTGCATCACACCATAATTATTTTTCTTAAAAAAATCAACCTATAGCAATTTTTAATTTTTCCATTGAGAATAAAAAAATTTAAAAAAAAAATTTAAAAGATTAGTTATTAAACATGTTTTGGATATTTTAAGGAGAGGATAATAAAATAAATCTCACTTCCTTAAATCTCTCAAATTGGTTCACTAATTATGGTCATTTATCTTTCAAAATATATTTGAAATTATTTAGGCTGCTTGCCATTTATATTTCTTTTATTGTTTTCATCTTATTTATGACTGGAATAATCAAAAAAATTATTTCAATAACAATTGAGATTGACAGTTTCGTATCCATCCTAATAACACGGTGATAGGTGAAATTTGACAGGTTAAACTATTTCTTGTATCTTTTTTTGTATAATTATGTTGCAAATTCATTTTTTTTTTATTTTTTATGCATTGTTCACACGAGTGACGGAAAAAAACCCAAAACCTGTTATTAATTGAAAACTTTGATTATTATATGATGCTAATGTGGCATTAATGACATAATTCAATTGGAATTATGCATAAATCTAGTGGTGTTTTATGATATTTTTTAATACATTTTTATGCAGAAAAATATGTTGATTTTAAAGTTGAAACGATTATGTACGATTTGTGCACTCTATAAAAAGGTCTAGTTGATGTAATATTTGCGCAGATAGGTGTTAATACCTGTATGTATGAACTAAAAATTAAGTATATCACTAGTCAAAAGTGTCCGCCAATATGTATCACAATGATATGGGTGTTCACGATTGCTTGGATAAGAAAAAGACATCTGTTGATTTTTTTGTAAAATATCCTTGGAGCATTACGACGGAAGGAATTTAGGAATGTCAAATTTAAGAGGTCGAAAGTTACATGCAACATATCTAGTAAGGAGGGGCACAATAGGAAAACATGTTCAAATTTTTCTTCAGAAAAAAAAAAGTTTAAGTTTTGGTTTTTTTGTATTTTTATTGTTTAATTATGGTTTTCAGACATTTGTTTCTTTAGAGTTTGTTTTTGCACTTTATATGGAAATAAAATTTTCTTTTAAAAGTTTTTAAGCTGAAATTTTTTAGTTGAATCTAAAGTACATATTGTATTAAAAATTTCCTTTGAAAATTTTGACTCTAAGTACAAACAATTGAGTAGAAATACAGAGCCAATTTAAATTTTAAGTAAAACAAAAAATTTAATGCCTTCTTGTTAAATCTGATGTTGGAATTTAAATACGCCTCCTTAATTTTTAGCTGTATTAATTTATTAGTCAAATTTTAAATCTTTTGAATTAATAATTTAGGAATAAATAAAAGGATAGTAGTAGAAAATATGATTAAATTTTTGTCTTAGAATATATTTCTTAATTTATGTGTGTTACCTCAAAAATTTAATTAAATTGAAACAGAGGACGTAGTACTATAGGCAACATGCTTTGCACCATGTGGCTTTGTAATTAACACTACATCTTAGATGACACAATACCAATTGCTCTATACGTTTGCAAAGTGTTTTCTGTCTAATGAGATACACACAAAAAGGGTATTTTTGTAAAATATTTTTAAAAAATTATTTTAAAATATTTTTAAAAAATTATTTCTTTTATTTTACTGTAATTTAATTAATTATACAATTTTATTGAAATTATGAAATCCACTTTAGTTATGACTTTAGTTTTAAATTCATATTCTTTGGTTATAAATATTATTTTGAAAATGTTGGTAATATTTTATATATTTTTTTTTTTACCTATTTTGAGTAAAAAATCAACAGTTAGTGACAAAAATAATTTTATGGATATTTCAATAGACCTCTTCATATTAGAAAAAAGTTTAAGCAATTATTTTTTTCTATTTTGATATAATTAGTGTATAATTTTTTTGAAATTATGGGACCCTCTTTAACTATAATCTTTAGTTTTAAGAGCTCATTTGGATTAGTTGAAAAAAGTGATTTTTAAAAAGTTCTTCAAAAATACTTTTTTAAACTCTTGAAACTTATTTTAAAAATAAACAGTTACGTATTTGAATAAAAGTGCTTAAGCTAAAAAACATTGTTAATGTGTTTAGTACTAAAGTGTTGTTAAACACTTTTTTTATCAAAATATCTAAAATATCCTTAAACTATTACACATTATAAAATATTAATTATTACTCTAAATTTTTGTTTTTAAATTAGCATTATTGTATTTTAATTCATCTTCAATATAAGTTGATTATATAAGTTCATTTTTACGGCTAAGTTATTTTTAATTTTTAAAAATATACTCCCTCTGTCTCATTTTATGTGGCGTCATTTGACTTGGCACCGTATTTAAGAAAAAGGGGAAGACTTTTGAAACCTGAGGGCTAAAACAACCCATAAATATTTGTGTGGTTTCAAATCATTTCATTAAGGATAAAAGAGGAATTTTAACTAAAAATTATTTCTAATTCAAGTAACGTGACATTCTTTTTGGGACAGACTAAAACGAGAATGGTGTCACATAAAATGAGACGGATGGAGTATAATTTTAATAAAATACATGAAATATTTGAGTTTTTTTAAAACTATATTTGTAATAACTAATTGTTATCGCAAAAAATGGCTCGCTTTGAAAAGAAAATGATTCGAAGGTCAAAAATTGATTCAGACTCAATTAATTTGAGAAAGTCAACTCTCAAAATTCGAAAGAAAAACAGAGTCGCCACCTAATTTTACGAATAATTAGGAAACCATTAATTATTTTAAAAGACCTAATATAAAAATCTTTTAAAAATCCAAAGAACAGGTTTGGGTTCACATTTCCACTTCGAGAAGGTTTTACGCACTCCAAATGGCCGCTAAATGCAGTTATCCAGCGATTAAGTGTTGACTAACTTTTGACTTGAAAAATTATCTGATTTGAAAATTGACTAATTTTGATTGATTTTGAAACTTGAAAGGATTTGACCAAACTTGAAAAAGTTGAGCTAGACTTGACTATTTTGAAATCAGTTGACTAA
>JAOTQJ010177756.1:0-23836 GCA_025642045.1 Solanum sejunctum
GGAGGATGTTAGACCCCGTAAGTTAGAACCCGTAAGTCCTTAATTGGTTCAATTTGGTAAAGTTTGGGACCAAATATTAATTTTGTTCTAAGTTTAATCCTTAAGAATTATATTATTGTGGGGTCATATGTGTGGTTAATTCTCATTGGTCCATGTGTGGGACTTGAGTTTATATATATATATGGGAGCCTAACTTTTGCACTAGAAGCACATCAACACTTAGAAAAAATATTGAGAGTAAGGTGAAAGCAAGCTCTCGGCTTGCTATAGTAAAGGAGAAAAAAATTCCATTTTTCCAATTTTTGATTATTTGACGCTTCAAGCTTGGTATATTGGATCCCCTAAGTGGCGTAAAGGCTTTAGTTTGTCAATAAAATGCTTGGTTCGACGGCTAGGAAGGTTTGAGTCTAGTAATGAGCTTGAAAGGTATGTTAATTTCTAGCCTCATTTATGTTAATTAAAGCTTGTGGGTGTGTTAAGGGTGCATTATAATGAAGGTAAAACATGATAAATGGGTTGGTTGTTAGTTGAATTGTGAATTTCGAATTTGGGGTTGGAATTGAGGACAAGTTGCATATGACGATATATTGTTTTATAGTCAAGTGTTTATGGTTATTTGCCATGAAAATAGTTCTTGTAAGGTGAAAGAAGTGTTGAGAAACTATATGAATGTTTACATGAAGGTTACCTTGAATGGGAGCCCCATTGAATGTATAATGTTATGTTTTAACGTTAGGGGGTTGCTTTGGGCGTTAGAGTGACGTATTATGATTCTTAGAGTATATAGGAAGGATTGAATATGGTAGATATGTGTTTGTATAAATGCTTCCCTGTTTTACCAGTTATGTCGCAATAGCATTTTGTGGTGTTTTGATGTTGTGATGGTATTGGAGAAGGTTTATTGATGTTGTAGGTTATTGTTGTTGTTGTTGACTGATTATTTTTGCCGAGATGAATTCTTGGGGCAGCGTATGTTAAGGGGAGATGCTACCGAATTTTTATAAAAATTGGAACTACAAAGTTAGGATTTAAGACCCGCTATGGTTATTAATCGTTGGCGTTATTGTGATTCGTGTAGACGTTGGACATCCGGAAGCATAATGGGGATTGGTCTTGCATTGGAATTAGTTGGAGATAGGAATCGAGGTATGTAAAGATTTCTATCTCTTTACATGAATTAGTTAAGTTGGGTCAACGTCTTATGTTCGAAAAGTTCCTTTTCCTTCATAATTTGGGTCCAAATATATCTTATATCCACTCCTTGGTACTTTTATAAAAATGGTATTTATATTTTGACACTCGGTATATAGAACCAGCAAGTTGTTAAAAATGTGAAATAGTTGAGTATGTTAAAAGAATGCATGTTATTGGAGGGTGCAAATGCCCGTAACGTTTGGTGAAAAAGCCTAAATAGGACCTATGTTCATTACTTGCCACAATTATGCTAATCTATCTCCATCCATAACTTTTGAGTCTTTAAAAATCCATGAATAGTGTTCGTTTGACAAAAAGTTAAATAGTTGGAAAGCTATGGATTTTATTGTTCCAAAACGACTTTCAAAATTGTTTTGAAGTCTGTCTAGTGATGTGTATGATGAGAAATTAAGCAATTTCCTTGAAATCACTTTTATGTGTCAAGTTGAGCAACTTTGACGAATTTTATAATTGAATAATTTCTTGATTTGAAAAAAATGAACATTGAGCATATTACTAAGTTTTTGTAACTAGTTTTTATGTATGTGAGTCTCACGACTCTATTTGTGCCATTTTGGTTTTGCTCACCGATTCCCGGCCGGTTATTATTGTGATTATGTATAACTATATGTAAATATGTATATATATCCCGAAGTAGGTTAGATACGGTGGGTCCGTTTGCCCATGTGCTGGGTTTGCTTACTTTGGAGACATAAGGAGCTGGGCTTGGGATATGTCGACATCATGATGCGTGGGTGCTTGGCCCCTTTGCCTCGGCCCATATGAGCACGTGGCCCCTTCAACATGGCTTACTTATATAATGGGCATAATGACCTTTACACATTATGATATGTGAGTGCCTGGCCGCTTTGCCTTGGCTCACCTATGCTATGACGTGAGTGCGTGTTTCTTTCGCCTCAGCTCACCTATGTTACAGTTGGGATTTGTGTTGGAGATTTAAGAGATTTGAAACTACTGGTGTTATGCTGTGGTATGGCGCGAGTTTGGAGGTCGCCATCATTCCTGTACGCTATGCATTATTTGACATTTTAAATAAAGAAATATTCTGATGTTTACATAGAAGTTTGACTTATATATTTTATTCGGATTATTACTCTCACTTACATTTCGTACTTTCCACTTTACATATTCGGTACGTTTTTCATACTAACCCCCTTCCTTCGGGAGGCTGCGTTCATGCTCGTAGGTACTGACATACAGGCTAGAGAGCCATCTTCCTAGGATATCTATCTACCTTGATGTGCTCCCTTTGCATCAGGAGCAAATCTTTTGGTATGTACATATACATGTATTTTTGGTATTTTGCATTTATGTGTATTCAAGGGTATGTCAGGGCCCTGTCCTGTCCTATGATTCAGTTCGTATCTTTAGAAATCTATGGATACATATGGGTGTGGGAATCATTTTGGGTATGTCTTCGTATGTATGATACGTTTGTTGCGCGGTTCTACCATAGCGGTGACCTTATCGGGCCGCATGTATATGTATATTGATGTTTGTTATTTGCTGGGTTCACTGTTTGCAGGTGTGGTTAGTCAGTAAAATAGAGGAAACTCTATCAAAATTTTGATAAATTTCTTAGCTATTATAAGTGAATCCAGTTTAGTGTTTGTTTGGGTGCCCAATTGTCACTAATCACGGTCCCTGCATTGGGTTGTGACACTTGTAGCGATTAACAGTGTTGATTTAAATTGGACCAGAAAATACAAGTTTAACTATGAGAAGTCACTACAAGTCCTATAACAGACTACGACTCGTAGAGGTGGACCATAGCAGTGAAGTCCAAAATGCCAAGTGTTGACTATGAAAGCCCGATTACGGCTCGTAGGTCACCCTATGAGGCGTAGCTATAAGCTTTAGTAGCTACCAACCAAAATTTTCTAATTATTTTAAGGACCTTTTTAAATAGTATAAATAGTATATATTAGATTTTAGAAGGGACTACTATAGTTTTTGGAGATTTACACACTCTTGTTGATACAACTCTTAGAATATTATTGGGTTTTAGAATAGAAAATTAGGGTTTTACTTTGAGACTCAAATTTGGGGATTTAGATTCACTTGTGGATAAATTTCATCATTCAAGCTTGTGATTCTAATTTCAAAAAAGGGTTTCATTGTTCTTCAATTTGCTTGGGTAAGAAATCTTCTATGTCTTCTAATTTCATTGTTGATTTGTGTACCCAAGTCATGAGTGGGTGGCTAAACCCACAACTTGGGATTTTGGAACCATGAGTCGCTAATGTAGGAAACCCGAATTATTTGCACTTCTTGAGTTGGGTATTTGAATATATTATCCATTTTCCTTCATTTTTCTTGTTGTTTAATGGTGGCAAACATTAAACCTAGCCTATTGTCATTATCCCGATCAAGGTACTGATGAATAGGAAAAGGAAATGGATGACAGGATTCAATTGTTGTGTTCTAATCTAATTGACCAAACTCGATCAAGGAGAAGTTGACTGGGATAATAGGTAACGATTAGTTGACACAATATGGTAGCCGGCCAAATGCCATAATGAAATTGAACCTTCACCTCTGTCCAAGGGTTGGAAGAACCTAAGTTACCGTCTTGCATACAATATCCTAATGTAGGTTATGTTATCCAGGGTGTTTAAGTTAATGAATCATGGAGAACACAATTTTCCAAGTTGCTCTCCAATTTGATTGTCTCTTTGCTTTATTAGTACTGTTTTTTTACTACACATTATTACAAAACCCTTTTTTTTTATTGAGAATAGAGTTACTTGATGCTTGAAATGATTATTGGTGAATCGATGCTGCAAAACCCCATATTCCCTTGGGATTTGACCCTAAGCTAAGTTAGGTTTTATATTTGACAATGATCACTTTATCCTCGAAGTGAGAGGTACTATTTGAGCGTGATCAGACCTCATGAAAACATATCATATCATAAGCATAGTCCATTTACATAATTTTGCATATTATGTGAGTATACTCGCCATCGTATCATGATTTCACAAGTATTAGGGTCTTAAGTCAACCCATCATCATCATCATCATAAATTTTTACTGTTATACTTAGAATAATATTAATGAAATCATAGGTCAATTATTGAAAATTAGGACATAGGATGGGTTCATAGTCTTTTGAATCAAAATCATGCAATTTGATAATAATCCATGCTTGATTTAGTAAATAGATTATAATTGAATGATACTTCATGCAACTGCATGATAATTGAACAAGACCCATTATGACATTATGAGACCTAAACTAATCTAAATCGTAATTGAAGAAATTGAGAAGAAGTGTAAAAGACCCATAAGATTCGCATAATTGAATTTATGTAAAAATTAAGAATTTACAAGGAACTCCATAGAAGAAAGGATTCTATAGATGAAAACTCACATATCTTAAGTGATTGCCTGGATAACTTGAAGAAAAATGAAGGATTTTGCTTGAATTGATTTTCAATAGAGTTTTTGCTTAATTAAGAAGAAAGCTTTGTGAGTGACTTTGCAGAGTGAGAATTTACTAAATGAGTGAATTGTTGAAGAATAGAGTCAATTTGGGTGCTAAAGGTTATTTATAGAGTTGTCTTTGGTCATAAAAAACTCTCAAGAGTCATTTAATGGCGGTTAGGAAAAAGTTCTAAGCAATCCCACTTAAAACTGAAATTGTACAGAAAGTATTGAATTGTCATGAAACATAAGCGCAGTGCGTACTTGTTCCCGCATAGGTCATTTTTGCAAAAACAATAATTTTTTCCTTATTTTAACCATGAAATGCATTTATATCACTTTTGTACTGAAACAAACCCTTTTTGCGACATTGAGGGGTCGTGGATGCTTTTGGAAATGTAAAATATCTTTGATAGGGTTAACCTAAAAATCGAATCAGACCATTTTCCCACATAATTTTGCCTCATGATTAAGAATTTCGTCTCTGATTTACCAAAAAAAGTATGAATTAGGTATTATGCAAGATATCTTTCATAACGTCATTAGAAGGCATTTTGAGAGGTCTTATAAGTTTACAACCCATAGATATGGATTGCAAATCAAACTTTAAAAACATAGAATTTTATTGTTTATTTTCATGAGTCATTGGGGATCTCTGACCTCTATCAGGAAAGCTTGGTAGAGCTAATTATTATGTAGAATATTAAGGTTTTCAGGGAGGACTTCAGTACCAGGGATAAATAGGGCATAGGGAAAGAGGATCTCCTGCTTAAGGCCCCTAATAGAGTGGAAAAAGTCATTACTTGTTCCATTGATGATTATAGAGCACTAGTTGTTGCTCATGATTCTCCAGATCATATCAATGACTTGTTTAGCAAATCCCATCTTTCTGAGGATCATGCAAATAAAGGGCCAAGAGACTCTATCATAAGCCTTAGCCATATCAAACTTGATCACAAAATTATCATCTTTCTTAGGTTTTCAATGCCATGAATAATCTCCTGAGCAAGCATTATGTTCTCATAAATGCCCCTACCCTTACCAAACCCAAACTGACTAGGAGAATGAAATAACCTTGCTAGTCATTTTTGCGTTTATCTATAAAAATTACTATTTTTCCCTTTAATAAGTTTGTTTGAACCTATTTTGAACTAATTGTATTGTTATAATAGAAATCCTGAGTCTTAAAACTGGAAAATATGAGTTTTGGTTTTTTTGAAAGCTAAGTTATTTAAAAAGTGAGTGTTTGTACCATTCTAATTTTTTGGTGCCAGATTGAAAATCATCAATTCACTAGCTCTGAAATGTCAAATTTTTTCTAGGAGAAGCTATATAACAGAACTCAGAGTTACAATGAAGATTTTAGACCCAAAGTTGTATTTTTAGATGTTTTCAGAACCAAAGTTTCACTTCGATCAACATTCAGAGTTCAGAAGCTTGGATCAAAATTTTGATAGTTCCAATAACTCCAGATGATGAAACTAATGTAGAAATGGTCTCATTATAATTTTTGGATTTGTCGAGGGCAATTTTAATATTTTGAGTTTTAAACTAGTTTCATCGAGTTGCATTGGTAATTATGTTGAGGAGACCTCAAAATCAAACTTGATTATTTCGTTGATTTTGGATTGTTGTTTTTCATATGGATACTTGTCTAGTTTGTGAAATTGCGATTTTGAATAAGTACTGAGGGTCCATTCAGAGTTTTGAGCATAGCAATATATTTGGTTTCTACTATAGCCAAGTTCCTACTCCGTGTTCACAGAGAAGCCTTTAGGTTCACGGAGCATATGTTCTTTGTAATCCACATTCACAAAGAAGTCAATAGAGGTAACTTCACCATTTGCGGATGTACTCCCGCGTTCATAGAGTACGTTAATGCTTGAGTCAATTTTTAATCCAATAACCTCCATTTTTACTCTATTTTAAATTAGTTCAAGATTTTGAGGTAAATTTTTACGGAGCCTTTTGTGAAATTCTTTTGGGTAAATAATTCTAATATCATTTTGATTAATTTTCATTACATTGTTTATCTTGATTTTATTCAAAATTTCATGAATTTAAATGTTCAAAACTAGGGACATTTAGTCTATGATTTGAAAACTTCAATTGATGATTTTTACTTTGATTTAAACTTGTTTTTAGTATAATTTTTACCAATGAACTTCTTTTCTTGTGTAGATTTATAATTTTATGTCAATTTTCTTATTCGAGAACTTTAAATTCAGACATAATTTTGACCATTTTGTCTCTAAGTCTAATTCATGCAAATATGAGTGTCAAAATTCATCTCTTGACATGTAGTGTCTATTTTTTTATAGCGATTGATCAATTCAATGATTGTTTGGAAGCTTGAGTTGTTAAGTTCGACTAACTTTTTGTGACTGATTTGAGTTATTGGATATGTTTGTGTGATAATTGTAAGATTTAGATTGATCCATGAGTAATTTGATTGATATTATAGAATTGTGATGGAAATATGATAATGGTTATGCCAAAATTTTGAGTAATTTGTGATTCTATTGATAAATTGAGATGAAATCTTCAGAATTGAGATATGTTGGATTTTACTGTGATAATATGAGAGTTCTTATATGGTAAATTGATGATAATTATGATGCAGTTGATTTTTATGAGCATATGTTGGGACTTGAGAAGTTCAGTTTCATTACTATTCTGGTTATTGACGAGAGAGTAATGATATAAGACATATTTGGTGGCATTGTGGTACTGGTTTATGAACTTGGCATTGTTTTTTGATGTTATGGCTGTTATGCATAACATTATCATGTTATATTGTATATATATATTTGTATTATAGTATTGGCATGTAAACATCTCAAATTGCCTTTGTATCACTGAGACACTGTGATATATGAGACAATCATATTACTTGAGATCTATTTACCCATGTTGGAGCTGCCGAGGTATATTATTATTGATATACATCTTGTTATCAGGACATTGTTATGCATTTCATCTTATATTGCATTGTCCCTGAGACAGATGTGTTACTTGATATCTATTTACTAGCGTTACAGTTCGCCAAGGTATCATCAGCACTAGAGTTTATCATGATACTAGAGATCTCTTTAATGACACCAGAGTCCACTGAGGTGTCATCAGCGCTAGCAAACAATGTGACACTTAAGATATTTTTGTATATGGTAAGATCTTTATGTATATGGTTTGACAAAAACCCTTATGATCTCTACCTGGTAGCTTCAGCTCAGTAGATGTATACAATGGTGCTAAAGTCAATAGTGATTCTAACCATGCATTTCATCCATTTACTACATGTGCATTGCAACATTGGATGCTATTATTATCTTATTCTACTCTTATATATGTTTATATTATGCACTAACCCTTTCCTTGTAGGTGGGAGGATTCTTCGTTATTACATGCTTGTTCGATTTCTCTTATCCTATTGGGTATATTTTGATATACTCACCCCTACTTTGTTTCCTCCCTAAAGATTGAGTACAGGGACCCCTACAGGGTAGTTGATCTCATTCTACCAAAGCTATTCTCCATTATCTAAGATCTTACCGATGAGGGACAACCTTAGAGTCACCATGGATCTTTTGAGATTTCCTTTGTTGTTTTCTATTTCAGACTTAGTATTATATGTTAGCAAACACCATTGTATCTTCATTTGAGATAGCTGTATTTACTCATTCTTACTACTTTAGATGCTCGTGTACTTATGACACCAGGTTTTGGGATTTGATATTAAATGTGTGATAACTTTTTCTTTACTTTATTCTTTTTAGTTGAAATACGATTTTGGGTCTTGACCGTTAGATGAGAGCAGGTGTCAATCTAAGATTTATTAGCTTAGAAATAATTTTGTTGATGAAGTTATTCAGGCAGATAGGTCCGAATCTAGATAGTTTGTCGGGCTGATCAACCTTGGGAAGTAAACCAAGGCAAGTATGAGACATAAAGTTTAGGATCTCGCTTCCAAAAAAAAGGACTGAACAGCAGCAAAAAGGTCCTCCTTCATTATAGCCCTACAAACTTGAAAGAACTTGCCACTCATGCCACTAGGACCTGGTGCAGAATTTGGATATATGTCAAAAATCACCTACTTATGATCTTCCATGGTTGGCATTAATTGAAGGTTTACATTATGCTCTGTATTAACCATTCTAGGGATGCATCAAAGCACATCCTTATTGATACTTTCATCCTTACTAGTAAAGAAATTCTTGAAATGGTCACAAGTTGTAGTAACAATATTTTCATCACCTTGTAAATATTTATCATTCTCTGTATAAATTTTGTGGATAAACAATATTCTCCTCCTACCTTTCATAAGAGCATGAAGTACATGGAATTGGCATCCCCTTCTTTAAACCATTCAAAGTGAGTTTTCTTCTTAAGGATAGATTCTTCTAGCTTCGTGTATTAGATATATTCAGCATTAATATAGTGAAGCTCAGCCAAGCTCGCTTCAATATTAATAGAAAGCACTTTCTCTTCTGCAATTATGACTCTTTCATTATACTGCTTAACAGTTGCAAATATGTCACCATATCCCTATTTAGACCAATTTCTCAAAGTAGAACTTATTATTTTCATCTTCATATGGAGTCTCCACATAAGATTTCCTTCAAAAGCTCTACACCAACAGCTTTTCACAGTTTCCATAAAGTTATCGTTAACTTAGAAGTATAAAAATCTAAATTATTTGGTAGAGTTATTCCTTCTAACAACCATTTCCATTTGAAGGGGGTATGAGCATACCCCACAGAAGAAAGATGATCAATGGTAGTCTAGGGCATGATCTCTAACCACTTGTCATTCATCTCTATCAATCCTTTTCCACACCCTAGCATATTAAGCTCCATAATTTCACTAAGTATAAGGTTGGACATTATAGCCCAAGTCAGACAAGCCACCAACTTCAATCATACTTATGAAGTCAAAACTTTTAATGTTGTATATGATAGCACCTCTTCTTTCTTCATGGGCAGTAATAACATTAAAGTCACTAATAGTACACCATGGTGTACCCATTCTTGACAAATCAAGAAGTCTATCCCAAAGAGGTTTTCTAAGGTAGTGTCTATACTTGCTATAGATGAAAGATACCAGATGCTTTTCAGGTAAACTAATATCCTGACACTCACAAATAATATGCTTCTCATCAATCTCCAAGATGTTACAAGTATAGTCAGAAGTTTGAGAAATCTAAGTTTTACCATTTGGATTGTAGGCAACAAAGTCCATACACAATTAAAGTTTGAAACTATTGAGAAAAGAGTTGTCTTAGAAGGGTTCCAATATAACAATTAACCTAAGATTGTATATTTGTTTTGAGATTTTGGAGTCTTTACAGAGAGCGCTTGGTGTTAATACCTCTAGCATTCCACTTGATATACTTAATCATTAAAAATTCTACTTTTGGATCTGGTGTTGGATTTGCTTGAGTTAGCAGATGTACTTCTCTGAGTATACTTATTACTTTGCCTCTTAACCTTTCTACGTCTAAAGGAGATAACCCTTGTTTATAAGTGGATTCTTGTATCTCTTCTTGGATAACATTGGATAGAGTGGATCTAAAGGCCTTGATTAGATGCATACTTGTTTCATCATCATCATTATCATCAATAGATTCAACATCCTGATCCACTTTACCTTTAGAGTTGAGTACCTCATATTCATCCTTGATAGCATTGAGTTTACAAACTTATTTGCAAGTAGTAGGATTAGGTTGTACACTCTGATGAGGGAGAGGATTGACCTTAGATTGTTTAGCTTCTCTTAACTTTGATCTGTTGATAACATCACTCTTCTTCTTGCTCAGCCTATGTTGAGACTTATTGTTAGGAGGTTTCATGATTGGATCATTAGCCTATATAACACTTTCCCAAGATAAGAATGATTGCTAGGGGTGACAAAACCTATCTATTGTTATACCTGTCTTATATTTCTATTATCATCTACATGTTTGACACCTTCTTGGTCAGCATGTTACATCCTTTTATTAATGAATTCGTTATCAATAATACATGAGACAAACCAGCCCTAACTGAACTTTGTAATTAAGTAATGTAAAGGGTTGTAGAAGCTGTAAGGTCAATCCTAAGGTCAATGAATTGGTCTTCATGCAAAACATTAGAAAGATTTCCCCCCTTAGGTGCCCCTTCCTACAAATTAGTGAGTATTTCCTTTTCCCTCCTAACCATCCTTCCTTCAACTTTATCATCAGTAATAATCAACATATTATTAGAGGGGTTGTAGAGTTTGGGGAATATTGAGTTAATAGTAGGGTTTTGTACTTCTGAATCATCTTTATTACCCATAAAAGAGTTCCAAGCTTAAAAGTATACATCAGGTTAAATCAAGTAAATTCAAATGCTTGAATTAGATTATGTAAAATTTGCTGGATAATCCTAAATAATCATAAAAATGCATGAATAATCATAATCTAAGAAAATATTAGTTAAATATACACTTACCTATTAAAGATTGAAAAATCGTAATTCAAGATTTAGTTTTTGAAGAGGACTTCTTTGTTGAAATGAAACTAGGAATCAAACCCATATATGTTTGACCTCAAAATTACTTGAAGGAAACTTGACGAGACTTGAACGAATCACTTTGGAAGCTTGGTCTTTGATAGAGTGGTCTTGGATACCATAGAAATTTTGATGAGTATTGGTGGAGAAAAGTTGAGATATTCGAGAGAAATTTGGGAGTGTTTGAGACAGGAGTAGGGCGGAATATATGACAATTGGGGTTTAGAAAGGAATACTAAGGATAGTAGGTAAGAATCCTTCTCAAGAAAGTAAAATTATCATCAAAAGGTCAAAAAAAGAAATTTTAATGTGTCCCAACAACGAAATCGGTGGTCTAGGGGTCCTATTGACAAACTATTCGGCGGTACGCCAAATGGAACCTTCAAACTGCCATTTTTGATAGTTCTTGTGACTTTTGAAGTAATTTGGCGACCGCTTTGGTAGATCACCAAATGCATTTGGTGGTAAAACTGACTATCACCCATTGCGATAGTCCAGACAGGCTTCAGTAAAATGATCATAACTTTTTACTCCAAACTCAAAATAAGATGAAATTGGATTCATTAGAAATCTAATTCAAATACATAAAATTTGGTAGGTAGCTTCCTACCTAATTCATTATGTGCTATGAGATATACCATTTGAAGTTGACCCTTATGCAAATTACACCAAAACTTATCCAATTGGGATTTTTTTGGCCTTATCTCGATGTAAGAGATGCCTCATGACACAAAACCATATGTAATCAACTTTGAATGCCTAGAAATTGATCCCACCATATTAGAAGTCATGAAATTGAGCATCTACGTGTATGAGAAATGACTTGGGTCCTAGCTTAAGATCTTGGGCATTAGAATATCTTTCCCTTGGGAACATTTGTCATCGAATATGGTGTAAACATGCTTGAAATGAGTAACAAGACAAATTTCAGCACTAATATAAATGCATCAATGCAACTTAAACATCATTTTCATGAATCTCAAACTTATGTATCAAATATTTTTGAAACATGTCATTATGAGTATATATGCATGCAATACGACATAGAAAGGTACATGACATGACACCATAGATTGGATTAAATTATTGCCTTAGGCTTGAGCAGGATGGAAGAGATAAGAATATCTCTTCTTTATATCCACTTCGACTTCCTAAGTAGCACTTTTGACTTGTTGACTCCTCCAATGAACTTTAACTGGTGCTACGTCTTTGTTCCTCAATCTCTTTACTTGTCGATCCAATATTTCTATAGAAACTTCTTCATATATCAAGTTTTCCTCCACAAAAGCTACAACTTTCAAAGGCACTATAGAATTTGGGTCACCCGCACACTTTCTCAATATAGACACATAGAAAATGGGGTGCACCAACTCCATCTTATTAGGCAACTCAAGTTCATAAGCTACCTTACAAACCTTTTTAAAAATTTTGTAAGGATCAACAAAACTTGGGCTCAATTTACCCTTCTTACCAAAATGCACATCGTTCAGGGGTGAAATTTTGAGATACACCTAATCTCCCATATCAAACTAAAGATCTATCCTTCTTATATCCACATATGACCTTTGTCATCTTTGAGCCATTTTGAATCTCTATCTCATCATCCTCACCTTCTCCATAGCCTCCAAAACCAAGTTTTGGCCTAATAAGGCCTTTTCACCTACGTTAAACCAACCAATTGGTGATCTACACCCACTAGCATAAAGAGCTTCAAATAGGGCCATTTCAATGCTAAAATGATAACTATTGTTATATGCAAACTCAACAAGTGGCAAGTGATCATCCCAATTACACTCAAACTCCAAGGCATTGACTCTCAACATATTCTCTAATGTTTGGATGGTCCTTTTGGCTTGACCATCTTTCTGCGATAAAATCCAATACTTAACTTCACCTTACTACCCAAACCTATTTATCTCAGATAGAGTTAAGGGTCTTGGTCAGTTTTGCACAACCTTGATTTTCTTTGGGTCAACCATATACCCTTATTAGTTACCACATGGCCAAAAGAAGATACCTCTTTCATCTAGAATTCACACTTGCTGAATTTGGCATACAATATCTCATCTCTCAAAGTTTGAAGAACCACTCTCAAATATTCCTCATGTTCTTTCTCACTTCAAGAGTAGCCTGGTACATCATCAATAAAGACCACAACAAAGAGATCAAGGTAGGGTTTAAATACCCTACTCAAAAGATCTGTAAAGATTATCGACATATTTCTCAACCCAAAAGACATCACCACAAATTCAAAATGCCCATACCTTATTCTGAAAGTTGTTTAGGAATATTAAATTCCCTAACTCACAATTGATGATACCTAAAATTAAGGTTAATCATAGAAAAGTGTCTAGACTCTTGTAGTTGATCAAATAAATCATCTATCCTCGAAAGTGGGTACTTATTCTTAATAGTGTCTTCATTAAGTTGATGATAGTCAATGCACATTCAGAGTGACCCATCCTTCTTCCTCACAAACAGAACAAGAGAACCCCAAGGAGTCTTTCTAGTCCTAATAAATCCCTTCTCCAGTAAGACTTTCAATTGATTACTTAACTCTCTCAATTCTTTAGGTGCCATACAATAGGGAAAAATTGAAATGGCTTGAGTATTAGGGATAGGGTCAATGACAAAACCTATCTCCCTTGGCGATATTCTTCTTCACGGTATTATCTATAAGTGCAAAAAGTAATCATTATATAGAGGAAGTCTTAAGGAAAATTCTAAAGAATGACATAGATCATGAAGAAGTGAGACAATTGCTAAATGCCTCATAGTTTCCTATTCGTAGTTGTGGTGTGCTTCACATCAATGGACAAGACTCTATTCGACATGGTGTGTTGGATATTTTAGGACAATTTGCAAACCTAGTGCTTTTATACCAAACTTGTCATGACCCAAGCGAAGGGCTTAGGTGTCACATGATGAATGAGAAACCTGAAGGAACCCGAAAAAGACTTTTAGTTCATACATGCATTTCATAGGTTCAAATAATAAATAATAGATGAGTGACAATAGGTAATGGGAAATGGGACAAGAGGACAAATCATAGCTAAAAGCAAAAGATTAACTTAATAGTTCATGACATAACCAAAGTGAATTAGCTTTCCAAACACATATCTAAATAAAAGACAATAAATAGAGCCGAAAATATAAGTTTGGACCCCTCAATACAAAGTCATAGAAGAACATTCATAATGTATCTGAAATATCAAAAGTAAAGCTAGAAGATAAGGACTTTATTCTTGGTGGATGGTAACTCTTGAAAAGCTCAAAGTTTTCACGATTAATCTAACCACGAGGATGATGATAAGGTAGATCGTCTTTCCCTACATGATTATAAACATGTAGGAAAAATGTGTTTAGTACTTTGGAATGTACTAAGCATATAGGTATGCGATGCAACAAGTAAATATAATGACATAGAGTATGTACAAGATATGCCCAACTCCAAAGCTTTAACAATATAATTTGTTTCAAAATAAAGCGTAAAATAATACTATAGTACTGCAATGGAAGCATATAAGCAAATAGTGTGGGAATAAGATCAATACTATCAAAACCATATGAGCTATAATATGGAATACCGATGTTATACCCCACACCAACAACAAAGTGAGCGTACTTACCAAGGTAACCTCTAAAAATGGGAATACTAGGTGGATCTACAAGTCGGAAGGCCTAAAAAATCATAATCAAAATATCTTAATGTGGTACATAGTTATGAGATTAGAAGCTTTATAGAAGACCTCTTAGGTTTAACTCCACTCCTAACTCATTTGTTGGTAAGTCAAAGTCACAAGAAAATGAACAACGCATAATCAAAATTCAACTAAATTCGGAAGGTTTTAGTTTGTCAAAACATATTCAACTTGTACTTAAGAATATCTCCTTAATAAAGATTCAGACTGATTCATAGTGTGTCATGAGTCACACAATATCAATTCAAACTTATAATTCTTGTACAAGGACAAGAATTGTCGTGGGTCATGAATCATCATATTTGTTTCTGCTTCCCACATTGCACTTTCAACTTGTTGATTCTTCCATAAAGCTTTGATGGATGCAACTTCTTTGTTTCTCGACCTCTTTACTTGCCCATCTAGGATCTTAATTGGTACTTCTTGATAAGTCAAATTTTCTTCAAAACTCACATTCTTTAATGGAATAATATAGTTTCGATCACCAACGAATTTCCTTAGCATTGACACACAAAACATTAGATGAATCATATTAATCTCAAATGGAAACTCCAATTCGTAAGCCACCTTTCCAACCCTTCTAACAATTTTCTAAGCCCCTATATACCTAGGTCTCGATTTCTCTTTCTTGCTAAACTAAACCATACCCTCCCTCGGTGACACCTTCAAATAGACCTAATAATTGATATTAAACTCAAGGTTCTTTATCCTAACATTGGATTACGACTTTTGGCGACTTTGAGCCATTTTTGAGCTCTCTTGAATAAATTTCACTTTCTCCATAGAGTCCATAACAAAATTAGTCCGATCAAGGCCATCTAACCAACTTCAAACTAGCCCATTGGAGATATATATCACCTCCCATGCAAGGACTCAAGTGATGCCATGTCAATGCCAGTGTGATAGCTATTATTGTAGGTAAATTTTATAAGTGGTAAGTGGTCATCCCAACTTCCCTTGAATTCTAACATACAAACCCTTAACATATCTTCATGTATTTAAATATTTAGTTTGGCTTGTCTATTAGTTTGAGGATGGAAAGTAGTACTCGACTTTAGGTTAGTGCCAAGATCCTTTTAAAAAGACATCTAAAAATTAGAGGTGAATAGTGCACTATGATCTGATATAATAGAATATGGAACCCCATGTAACATCACTAACTCGCGAATATACAACTTAACATATTCTTTGACACTAAAGGTTGTCTTGACTGACACAAAGTGAGCTGGTTTTGTCATTCTATCAACTATCACAAAAATGGAGTCAAAATACCTCTTAATCTTAGGATAACTAACCACCAAATCCATGTTGATATCTTTCTACTTGCAAGTGTAGATTCAATATCTTCATCTAGGCCACCCAGTCTTTGATGTTAAACCTTAACTTCTTGTCAATTAGGACATTCAACCATGAAGTTTGCTAAGTTCTTCTTCATTTCATTCCACAAATACACCTCCTATAGGTCTTTATACATCTTCGTGGAACTGGGATAAATAAAATAGGATGAGTTATGAGCCTCTTCCAAAATCAAGTTTCTCAACCCATCAACATCCAACACATAAAATCTACCTTAGTAATGAAGCACTCGATATCCCCCTTGAGAGAAAACCTCTGCCTAGACATGTTTCACCATGTTTTCAATTCCACCAAAGCAGGATCAAGATCTTGATTAGATTTGATACCTGCAATCAACGAAGATTCGGAGTTGTTCAATACCATCATACCACCATTTTTGACATCATTCAATCTCACCCTTAGTCTAGCCAACCTATGGATTTCCTTTGCTAACTCCCTTTTTCAATCATCAAGGTGAGACACGCTACCATAGATACCCTTCTAAGTGCATAGGCTACCATATTAGTCTAACCCAGATGATATTTCATAATATGTCATAGGCTTTAAGAAGTTCTAACTAGCTCTATTACCTTAGGTTCAAATCTATTTATGTAAACACATGTTGGGGACTTTTATGATTGACGAAGTCATTAGTATGATCCCCATAAATGTAATGACATCAAATATTTAATACAAATACCATGTCTGGTAACTCAAGGTCATATGTTGGGTAGTTCCTTTCATGCACCTTCTATTACTTTGAAGTATAGGATATCACTTTCCTATGTTGCATCAACACACAATCCAAAACAACCCGTGAGGCATAATAATACACTACAAAATGCTCAATTAACACGACAACTATTAGAGCTGAAGTTAACCGATCCTTCAAGGTTTGAAATCTTTTCTCACACTCATCTGTCCATACAAATTTTACTTTATTTTGAGTCAACCTTGTCAATGGTGATTAAATGGAGGAGAATTCTTCAACAAACATCCTATAAATACTAGGCTAGACCCAAAAAGCTCCTAATGTCCAAAGAAGTCAATGGTTTGGGTCAATTTTTCATTGCTTACATTTTCTTAGGATCGACCTTTATTCCTTCATCGAACAACATATGCCAAAGAAACACCATCTCTTCCAACTAAAATCAACACTTGTTAACTTGGAATAAAATTGCCTCTCCCTCAATGTTTGTAGCATAATTCTCAAGTGATCCATGTGCCCTTCTTTACTCCGAGAAAACACCAAAATATCATTTATGAAGACAACAATAAATACACCAAGGTGGGGCTTGAACACTTTATTCATTAGGTCCATGAATATCACCAGAGAGTTAGAAAAAACAAAATAACATCACCATAAAACAAAAATGGCCACACCTTGTCCAGAAAGTAGTATTGGGAACACCACACTACGTCACCCTTAGTTAATGATAACTGGATCAAAGATCAATCTTGGAGAAATGTTTAGACCCTTGCAGTTGATTAGATTAGTGACCTATTCTAAATAAGGGATACTTTTTCTTTATGGTTACCTTATTGAGATGTCGGTATTCTATACACATTGCAAGAAACATATCTTTCTTTCTCACAAATAACACTACAGCCCTATAGAGAGCTACTTGATCTAATGAAACCTTTCTCCAAAAAATCCTTCAATTACTCCTTTTAGATCTTTAAATTCCACGGGATTCATTTAGTGAGGATGAATGAGATGAGTTGGTTATAAGGAATAAAATCTATGCCAAAATCAATTTCCCTTTCGAGAGGAACACCGAGCTATTTTTTGGGAAAAAATATAACACCTTCCAACGTAACTTAGAATGCCATTCTGATGGATGCCTTGTATAACACATCATCCATATTTTGTTTGGCAAATTTGAGGGTAGGTTCTTGATCGGGGGCCAAATAGTTGGGGAAAATGTCCTCATTTTTTCATCAATTGTATCAAAAAATAGTTTTTGTTAAATTTTTACACTCTTAAGAGGCATTCATGAGCTCTATATATCACGGAGAGGGTTGATTTTAGTACAAAAATGATCGAAACTCATCCCAATGTCAAATCAGGGGAAAATAGAACTTCATAAAAGACCTATATCGAAACAAGTCTGTGTTGTGCTAGTGTTCCATTATAATATAAAATTTTTTCAAAATTTTCTAGATATATGTAAGGACAATTAGTACAAATCCTGAGCACTTCAGGCTGGTAATTCATGAAAATTTCTCTTATTTGAACCTATTTCACACACAAAAACTCCAAATTTCCTCTCAAAATCTACTTTAGACTTCTCTTCCAAATTATTCCTAAATTCTAGGGTTTCAAGACTTCTCCATTAAAGGACAACATTCAAGGTGATTACTAAGATTCTATAAGTTCCTCTATTCTTTCTCAAGACCACTAAGGTATGTGGGCTTCTTCATATCTCAATCCTTTAATTTCAAGACTTATTTCATTATGGATACTTCCTATTACTTTTGGTATGCATGATTCATGTTGGAACCTGTCAATTATTGATTCTAAGTGCATGGACTCCTTTTAAGGATTGATATTATGACCTACTTTATGATATTTAAGCTATATATGCTAAGCTACAATGAAATGTATGAACATTTATGGTTTATAAGATGATTTTCATGATGCTCTAACTAACAGTTTCTCAAGTATTATGATGGGTTGTCTTTAAGGTTTCAAGTCATCATGTTTTACCTTATTCATGCATATTACTCTTGAATTTTATGATTGTAAGTCCCTATGCATGAGAATACAATGTTTTGGAACTAAGACTATATGATGAAGAATCTACATTGATGAAAGGTTTTACTATATGTCATATAAGTCATGAATATTCTGTATGATTAAGGTCTACCAAGTATGTTATTAATCCATGGAAATTCTATGAAACTTATAAACAATCATGAATCCCTTTTTATGATAATATGATACACCCTCTTGTGAAAGGAAATGCTCACTTGAAGGGGTTATGATTTTAATGAGCTACTCCTTTTATGATATTACTTACAAGGCCCCACATGTTATGATTATGCTTAATGTTTTATGTATTCTGTCGGTTGTTGACTTAGCACCAATAGAACCTTGATAGATTTCTATTGTCCCTTAACTACATTGTCATCACAGGTCTATGATTAGCTAATGAATTAATGGCTCATGTTGCATAATTTACCAAAATTTGTAGGATCGTGTAAGGTTTTGTAAAGTATTCACCAAAATGTGTAGGATCTTGTAAGACATATGTGAAGACTCTCTGAAATGGTTGAGAAATAATTTACATTGGCAAGTAGGCTACTTCTTTTCTAGTGTGGAGGCAACGTCTGGATTCCATAGCTCTCATGGTCTTAGTGTCAATTAAGGTCTCCCCCATATATGTATTATTATGGTATGACATTATGCTTGTCCGTTCTATGTATGCTTTTGTGAAACATTGATCATGCATTTCATATTGAGGTTATTGCTCTTGTTATGATTGTGCATCTTGATTATATCATCATATGAGTTCCTTGTAGCATCGCATCCCGCATACACATTCAAATTACTAATGCATATTTTTGCCTATATGATCTAACAATACAGGGACCGTAGCCCTTACCCATCTATCTCCTCGTGGCTAGTGACTTGTGAAGAAATTTTCTTATGGTGAGTTCTCTAGTTCGAGGGTGATATACATTTTTTGTCTAGCTTGCTCATATTAAGATATTGTTACTTTTGCTACTTTAGTTTTGAAGATGAGCCCGAGACCATATCTTTGCCTCGGTTCCATCTATGGCTTGAGGTATTGGTGGATTACATGCTATGTATAAATCATGCAACTCATTTGTATCTACGGTTACTTTCCCTTAGTCCCTATCTCATGTTTGTTGTTGCTTGTGATATTATTAGCAAGCTGGTGAATTTCCTAAGCCCTTACTTCCCATAAAGTGTGTTCCATATTCACTAGCATTAGAATGACCTATTGTGATTGAATGGTGGTAATTCCTTACCTCTTTACCCATAGATTATGCCCTAAGTTCCTAATCCCCCTATTACTATTTGATGATAACTAAAATATAATTCGTAACCAAGGATTTCCTTATGTATGCTATAAATTTTTTATGGGGCAACTTGGGGTTCTTTATTTTTCATGTCACACCTGGGCCCTAGGTTGGTTCATGACAAGCTTAGTATCAAAGCAATAGATTTTTAAATGGTCCTTAAAAATCAAACATACTGCATTAATATAGTCTTTTTCATGGTTATGAAGCACACCACAACTACAGATAGGAAGCTATGAGGTGTTTAGGAAATAACTCACTTCTTCATGATCTATGTTATGACTTAGAACTTGTATTAGCACTTCCTATTTCTATGTATTTCTCTTTGCACTTCTAGAAAATGCTACAAAGGACAATTCCTCCAAGATTCCCTATTCTTGAGGACCCAGCCCATTTGGCCCCATAAGATCCCCAAGAAGAAGTGGTTACCTATGCCGAATATCAAAATGTTATCATATTACTGGCAGAAGATGAGTCCAACAAAGTTAACTAAGCGGACCAAGCTCCTCAAGCTCCTATTTTGGAATGCCCCCAAAATACCCCAAAAATTTGCTTCGAAGATGCCTATAATCGTAAATTCAATATATTTCAAAATTCGTGCGTGATATCAAAAATCCAATTTCATATTCTTTATGAGGGAAAAATTGAGTGGAAAATGGGTATAACCTCGATTTTAGAGGACACTAGCAAAATTTCAATTTTGTCAAATTTTTAATTTTCAGTAGGGGTTCGTGATGTGGACCCCTCGCAGAGGTGTGTTTGCACTTCCTTGATTTTTCTATTTTAGCCTAAAACATTGGGGTATTGGTCCCATGCCTGCCGATGCATAAAAATACTTGTACTTAGCCATTTCTCAACCCTATATCACTCAAGACACTCTCAAACCCTCTCTAACACTTCAGCAAATATTTCACCCAGATTCAAGCGCCCCAAGCTTAACTCTGGATCTCCAGAACTTCACTCAAGCTTCAAGTTCTTATTCAGATCGAAATCAAGGAAATCCTCAAATTTGAGGTATGTGTGTTTCAACGATTGGGTTCTTTCACGCATGGTGCACAACTTTCCTTTTTATAAAATTGTATGTTCCTAAGTTGTATTACCTATGGATAATACTTATTAGGATTTATGATTACAAATTATGTTGGATTTTATAAAATGTTGATTGGAAACACGTCTATGTATGTTAAGCTTATATTATGAGATGGTTTGTCTATTATGACTATGCATGTTTTGCGTTACAAAACTGTGATCTATTATGAGATTTGATGATGGATTCAAGGTATCTTACATGAGGTTTTACTATGTGTTGGTGGGTTGATTTACATTATGTTTTCTCACATTACTTCACTATTGAATTGCATGATTTTTGAACTAGAATTGCACACCTGCCAAGTGTTTGATAAAATATCTTGACAGGGATTCTTGAACTATTGATTGTCACCACCCAACCTAGGAACCGTGATTAGTGCCCATTGGACATCCAGACAAACACTAAACAGAATTTCCAACTACAATAGCTAAGGAATCTACCGATACTTTGGCAGAGTTTCCTCTGTTTTACTGACTAACCAAACTGCATACAGCAACCCAGCATACAGCAAAATATATGCACATATATATATATATATATATATCTGCGGGCTGATAAGGTCACCACTGCGGTAGCACAGCCCAACAAAAGTACCATTTATACGTAACCATATCACAGGTAATATCCCATACCCACAAATATCCCCAGACCTCTAAACATACGAACTGAAATCATAAGATAAGACAGGGCCCCGTCATACCCTCGAATGTATATAAATGCAAAATACTGAAAATAAGGGTACATGTATATACCAAAAGTCTGCTCCTGAGGCAAGGGAGCACTTCGACAGTAGACAGAGATCCTAAGAAGAAAGCTCTCTAACCTGTACGTCAGTACCTGCAGGCATGAATGCAACCTCCCCTAAAGGAAGAGGGTCAGTACAAAATATGTACCAAATATATAAAGCAAAAAGTACGAAATATATGTAAGAGTAATAATCCGAATAAAATATATGAGTCAAACCTGTATGCAAACATCAAAATAATTCTTTATTTAAAATATCAAAATAATGTATATCGGGTGGGAACGATCCCGACCTCCAAACTCGTACCATACCACAGCATAACACCAAAAGTTTCAAATCCTTGAAATCTCCAACATAAGTCCCAACTGTAGTATAGGTGAGCCGAGGCGATGATGCCACGCACTCACGTCATAGGGTAGGTGAGCAGAGGCGAAGGTGCCAAGCAATCACGTATCATAATGTGTAAAGGTCATCGTGCTCATTATATCAGTGAGTCGAGGTAAGGAGGCCAAGCACTCACATGGCCGGGGCGAAGGGACCCAACACCCATACGTCATGATGCCAACATATCCCAAGCCCAGCTTATTATATCTCCAAACTAAGCAAAGCCGGCCCATGGGCAAACCAGCCCATCGTATCCAACCTACTTTAGAATATATATACACACATACATAGAGTTATACATACGCATAATATCAACCAGCCCGGGAATCTGTGAGCGAAACCAAAATGGTACGAATAGAGTCGTGAGAATCACATACATAAAAACTAGCTCCAAAAACTTAGCAATATGCAAAATGTTAATTTTTGAAATCAAGAAGTTATTCGTTTATGAAATTTTGTCAAAATTGCTCAAATCTACGCATAAAGGTGATTTCAAAGGAAGTTACTTAATTTCCCATCATACACATTACTAAAACATGCTTCAAAATAGTTTCTAAAGTGATTTCGGAACTATAGAACCCATAGCTTTCCAACTATTTAGCTTTCGGTCAAATGAACACTATTCATAGATTTTTAAAGACACAAAAGTTATGGATGGGATTAACTTAGGATAAAAGTGGTAAAGAATAAACTTAGCTTATACTCAGACCCAAATTGTGAAGGAAAAAGGATTTCTTTCTTTCTTCTTGTTTTTTAAATGTATGACATTGACTAAGTTTAACCAACTCATGCCAAGAGATAGAAAATCTTTACATACCTCGATTTTTTCTCCAACTACCTCCAACGCAAGACCAATCCAATTTATGCTTTTGGATGTCCAATGACTGCACAAATTACGATAACGCCAATGATTAATAACCAAATGGGGTTTTAAATCCTAACTCTCTAGTTCCAAATTATATAAAAAATTTCAGCAGCATCTCCGCTTAAAAGATGTCGCCACGAGAATATAACATTATACTTTCAATGGGGCTCTAATTCAAGCTAACTTTCATGTAAACATTCATATAGTTTCCCAACACTTCTTTCACTTACAAGGACTATTTTAATGACAAATAAACATAAACACATGACTATAAAACAATATATCTTCATATGCACACTTGTCCTCAATTCCAACCCAAAAATTGAAATTCACAAACTAACAAACAACCCTTTTATCATGCTTTACCTTCAATTCAACACATCCTTTACACCCCCATAATCTTTAATTAACATAACTAAAGCTAGAAATTAACATACCTTTCAAGCTCCTTACTAGACCCAAATCTTCCTAGCCGTCAAACCAAGCGTTTCCTTG
>JAOTQJ010177776.1:0-23832 GCA_025642045.1 Solanum sejunctum
TTTGTTCCCCCCCCCCCCCCCCCTCCCTCCTTCATTGGCCATTAAATAAGAATTGACTCATGACTTTTTATTTTTAGCTTTTGATGCATTAAATTGAAAAGTAAAATTGGATAAAAATAAATAAATGTTATCAATCAATCATTTATTTATTTAAATTAATAAATAAATAAATATCTCTAGCGCATTAGGAATAACTACAACCATCCATTCATTATGACGTCGTATATGCTGTTTTAGATGAGCAATAAAAGATTGTAAATTATATCGTTAATTTCTGACATTAATGCTTCTACTTTGCTTTATTTTTTTTTTCTCGACTCATTTTGATCTTTGACTAATTTAAATTTATATTGTGAAGTCTCAATTTGAGGGTAAGGTGTTAATTTCTTACTAAAGGTATTACGTACTTAAACTTTGAATTTTCAATACTTAACTAAACATGAATGACTTCTCGCTCGAATACCGCCGATTATTAGAATAATTTTATTTTACTTTATTTTATTTTTACGATATATGATAAATGTACGATTTCGTAATTATTTGTACTACTATATTGTTTCTATATTGATATATAATATAGTTTATAGAATCATACAATGCCACGTCACTATGTTCTTATACGATATGTAAATTTATAAAGTGTTTGTACTACTATTATTTCTAAGAACTTATATATTTTAAACATATTATATTTTGAAAACATTATGTAGTTTTTGTAAAAATATTACTTTATTATATATTTTGAAAACAATATGTTTTTTATTTTAAAAATATTACTTTATAAGTATTTTTTACTTTATTAAAGAAAAAACATTAATTAATCTCTTGAATATTAATCAATTCCAAGCTTAACAAATGTAGTACGAATACAACTTTTTTCTTCTTTACTTTTTCTTGCTAACTCCTTTTTTACAACTGAGGAACCAAAAAGAATTTTAACAATTCTTTTCTTTTATATTGAGTAATTATTAATTATAATAAAGTAAATAAATAACTCAAATCGATAAAAAATTGTTAAACTCATCAAATAAGAAATGCAAATAAAGCCACCTCGAGCCGCTTAAAATTTATCTTCCCAAGGACCACCTTGAGCCACTCAAAGTTTGTCTTCCCAAGGGTCATCTTGAGCCACTCAAAATTTATATTCCCAAAGACACCTTAACCACATCAATATTTGTCTTTCTAGAGTGACATTCCTCTTAGAAAAATAAAATCAAATTAAAACGAATAAAATATTATATTTTAAATTTAAATTTGGTTGTACGAATAAGAGTGCCTTGACAATCAAACATGTTTATTGGTTGCCCGAGCTGCATCTACCAGTGAACTACCGTACACTCAAACATGTTTATTTGTTGCCCGAGCTGCATCTACTAGTGAAATACTAAGGCTAAAATATAAAATGTGATATGACATCCTTTTTAGTTTAAAAGTAGTGTCGCATAAAATTGAAAAAACATATATGTGGCCATGCTTTATTAAAAAACCATTACACATGATATATAAATTTTTTATAATATTTTTTGTCTATAGATGTGTCACTCTAACTTATCCTCACAACCTTCCTAAGAACCATATTTACAATCCTTTCTCTCTCTTCTCTCAAAAAAATGCCGACCTCACAATCTCGAAAAACAAAGCCTCGACAACTCATACCCTCTCCAGAGGTTGTAGAGAAGTTGTATTACGAGAAACAGGATGCTTGTGAGTCGCTAGAGGAGGAAATGAGTGAGCTTATGATAAGGCTCATTCAGTGGAAGGGTAAGAATTGGACTCAAATGATTCTCTTGGATGACGCCTTTCCCTTGACTTAAACATTTAATGTCTTTCAGAAAGTCGTGAAGAAGTATCCTAACATTTACTTCAATTTAGAGGTTGATAGAGAAATAAATTTTACTAAAACATTTACTTATTTATATCTCTTGTATTATTTATTTTGCTTTCGTGACCAAGGATGTGTGAATGATATGCTAAAAGGCTTGTTTGAGGTCCCTTTGGGTTCCCATTTGCCGTGTCAATCTAAGCCCTAGGCTTGGGTCGTGACAAACTTGGTATAGAGCACTAGGTTGTTAATGGTCCTTGAAATCTAACACATCGCGTTGATTAGAGTCTTATTCATGGTTGTAAAGCTGGTGATGTTCACGCTCTAATAAGAAAGCAGTCGCTATCAACAGTTAACCTAATTGGAGGTTAGGATCAAATACATAGGGAATACGGGGCTTAACTATAGAGATCCACTACCAATAATTTCAAGAATGATTACTAAAGTATCTAAATGGCCAGGGGAGGGGGGTTTGTAATTCAAGAACAAAAATATAAACTAAACTATCTATGCGGGAAGACACTCAAATTTAGGGACAACTTGGGAACTGTGTTCCCAATGATTCGTTGACTCAATTACTCGAGATAACACAACTCTAATTGGGAATTCGCATGCTAGACAGTAACTTAAGTTTTTTCAGAGTTGTGAAGGTGAAGGTAGAATTTCACCATCGCGCGTAGTCGGCAACCATGGTGTGCCAACTAACCATACCCATTTTTCCCTTCAACCTCCCCTTGGTAACGTATGTTTGATTAGACAAGAACACATGAAATGAATCTTGTTATTTACTTTCCTTTTCCTATTCGTCATCACCTTGGTTGGGATTATGATAATAGGCGGTTTTTGGTGTTGGCCACCACCAAACATCAATCAAAATGAAGGGAAATAAATAATACATACAAAAGCTCAATCAAAGAAATGCACAAAATCTAGGTTATTTCAAGTCAACTAATCATGGTTTTCACAACCCCAAGTTGTGGGTTCTTAGCTACTCATAGCTAAGGCAAAATCAACAGCAATGCAAAAAGAAGACATAGTTGAGAGTTTACCCAAAATAATGAAGAACAAGAACATCACAAATTGCTAACCACAAGCCTTGATAAATGAAGAATGAGCACAATATGTTCTTTACAATCCCCAAAAGTGGGTCTTCAAATAAAAAATGAGAATCTACACTAAACCCTAGACAAATAAGAATGCTCAAGGGAGAATATTCAAAGTGTTCTCTACAATATTCAATGTTCTTTTCTGTATCAGCTCTCTCCTAAAAAACCCTATCATTAAGTATTTATACTATTTACAATTTAACCCTAAAAGTTAAATAGAAAAGACAACTGGCAGCAGGTACGTCACACATGAAGGACTCGTAGGGTGACCTACGAGTCATAATCGAGGTTTCATGGTAGGTACTTTGCATTTTGGACTTGACTGCTATAATCCACTGGTTCAAGTTGTTGATTGGGCTATGACTTGTATGCTTCTCTTGTAGTCTAGGTCTTCAGTTCTTGGTCCAAACATTTAGCTCTCTGTTTCTTGCTACGAAGCCACCTATATGAGTCATTGTGAGGCCTACGACTTGTAGAATAGCCTTATAAGGCTGATCTCCACTTAGCAAATTTTTAATTTTTGCTCACTATTTTTTGCTACAAGATCATCCTATGACTTGTAGCTCAAGCTACGACTCATAGGAAGGCTCGTATGTCCTACACTTTACCAAAATCTATATTATCCTCCCAATATGTCCAACCTATCTTTTCTGCAATAACAACATAAAAACATATGAAAATAATAAAAAAGTCACATTAAAAACTGGCAAAATCCCTTATTTTAGGCATTAGGTGTGCTATATTTTGAAAATATATTAACACCCTTAACTTAGAACTATTGCTTGTCCTCAAGCGATGACTCAATCTTAACATACAATGATAGACACATAGTAGCTACTCTAATGGCATATAATAATTTAACTATAGTTCAGCTACCTAGCTCTCACTTTTAAAACCTAGTTGCAAACCTACTAAGCAAACCAAAACACAAAGATATATTCGACAATCCAACTATGATAAATGAAGGAGTATCAACAATCCACAATCACTTATTTGTCATATGCTAATCATGGGTGCAAATGCCCTCACAGAAAAGAGGTCCCTCTTTTCACTCAAAGTGCATTTAACATTCAGGGTTTGTGCAAACATTCTGACTCTCACAAATAAAGTTCATTCAAAATGACTAACATCATAGGCTTGCCTCTATACTCAATTCCAGACTGGTGACAACGTGGATTTGGATCACTTTAGGACTTAATGGCCTTTATAGGCTCATCGGGATTTGGTATGGTATTTTAGGCAAGTAGTGACTAAAAGGTATCCTTGATCCATGTTTATCAATACTCTTACCTTCATAACTCAACCATTTTCATTAAATCCATCCTTATTCTTCCTTTTCAAGCTTTTCCTGGGTGTTTTCTTCTCTTATCCAGTTGTGCCTCACTTTTGAACTCATGTTTACTATTTTTTTCAATCCAAGGCAACTTTTCTGTTCTTTTCTTTTCTTTCACCTGACACATGACTTCTTTATTTCTTTATTTATTTTCCAACTAACAACCTCATTTTCATTACTTTACCACAACAAGGGCCACCCTCAACTTAGTTTTTAGCCTAAGGTGAAGCATAAAATATCTATTCCCTAAACCAGGTCCACTATTCGTTGTCAGCCTCAACTTATGTGTTTCACCTTAATCAAGATTTCACATGTTTAGACCAGGGCCAACATAAGGTGCTTCATAAAACTTGGTTAGGCTAGCTAGATGTCAAGAATGAACAGGTACTTGAAAAGCTCAAACAATTGGAGCAAGGGATAAACTATCACATTTGGTAGGTTATTTAGGCAAAAGTGGACTTTACTAAAAGAACAATAGCTTAAGATCCTTTCCCAATACAACAAAATCCTAGTCCAATCATAGAATAATAAGGCAAGTTCTGAGTCCATATATAATACATGAATGGGGTAAAATAAGCTCACACACACATGACATCGCATACATAATCAAGTATAGACGCATAGGTCATGCTTCAAGCATCAACTAGACTTCTCTTTATTAGAACAAATATTGCCAGATAATCATATGCATGATTGCACTAATAACCAACAATCTCATAAATTTTGAGGGAATCGAATTTCCAAACATTCAAAAAGTATTTAAAGACTATATATATAGATATACCAAAAGATATTAACTAGTATTTATCTACAAATTATCTATACTACCTAAACATGCTGGTTCAATAGAAATTAACAACATCCACAAAGAAAAAGAAATATGATAAGAAAACCTTAGGATAAAAAATAGGAGAAGTTATGGACTTGAGGTTACTCAGACTTCACCCTAATTCATAACTTCGCACACCCTACCAAAAGAGAATACTTTATCCTCAAAGTAAAGAAAAAAATAAAAATGAATATCCTAAGCATATATATACTAAAAATCTCACCTAAGTTGAAGAAAATTTTGGAACCCTATAGAGAATGAAGAGGGGCCAAGGATCTTCCTCTCAATAGTGCTTTTCAAAGTTTCACTCTGCTCCCTGAATAATTAAGGTACCGTTAAGCCTGGGCGAAGATGGGGATAAAGAGTAAGAATTAAAGCCCCCTTAGGTTTGCCTGGCACTGGACAAGGGTTAGCTCTATAAATGTGTAGAGCTAAATGTAGTGTAGTGTAGTAGTAGGCACTCTCAACATTTCAAAACCAAATATCCACACATAATTAAAAACAACATTTTAAAACAAAACAGTTAAAAATATCCAAAAGTTGACATAAAGAAAACATTGTCTAACAAAAAGAACAAAGTATTCATAAATTGCAAGTAAGGGTTGGGGTCAAAATATCAAACATAATGATGCTCAACCACCGACATTCGTCTGGTCCTGGGGTTCCTTGGCTACGGTCTCCTCTTTTCTAGTCTAGCCTATAGTTGTATGTGAGCTACCCTCTCCCCATGTAATCCATTGTTCCCGATCCCTTTATATAGCTTCCAAGACTAGGTAATCCTATACTACCTCATTCGATATTGGCTCCTCCTATAGTGCTGCTACCTCATCATTAGTCCTGGGCCTTTTTGGCTCGTGGTTGGGTCCTCACTCTTAAAAGGCCTCTTCCCGTAGGTATGTGGGTTGTCCTCGAATAAGTCAAATATATCATCACCCATCGGTTCCACATCTGGGACTGCTATCGGGGCTGCTAACATCTTCAATAAGTTAGCCTTAAACTTGGCCAATTCCTTTGTCACTGCACTCATGTCAACAGGTCGAGCATCCGCGAACCTTTTCTGTACCTGGTCCTTGAGGGTATCTAATCTGGCATCCACTACTCTGACACTCTCATCTATCATATATGATTGTATAACCTGGCCCTGTTCTCAGAGTCCTGGACCATTTGATGGATCCAAGGCCAGATCTAGGTACCTATCCTCTGCAACTGGAACTCCACTGTGGCTACCCTAAGCACCAATGCCTGAAAAGAAATAATAGATAAGAGAGAATCAACTTGTGTACTAGAAGGTGCTGGTGCAGGTGTGCTGGAAGATGGCATTGCCTCGATCTCAACAACTGGAGATGGCCCTGAAGTATCTGGAGTAGCACTAGTAGTAGCTAGAGCTGGCTTCTGAGTCTAGGGCTTAACATGGAATGGACCTGGAATGGGAGGAGAAATAGCTCTCGATAGGGCCATCAGGTTTTCATCAGCATTGATCAGGCTAGGATCGATGATATGCAAGGCCTCTATATGTGGGTCCAAGTGGAGAGAAACATATAGCCTAGTTGCATTACATAATTTATGTATCAAGATGGGAAAAGGCAATGTAGTTTGGGTACGGATTGCTGACTCCTGGATCTGCTCTGCTATAACGTGAGCCCAGTCAATCTCATAGCCATCCATAATGCTCACTAATAGCAAAACTCTCTCCAATCTGATCACATTATCCGTAACTGTGGGTATGATTTGCCAATGAATAATGAACTACCAAAATTTTGCCCTTTATGAGAGGTAGGACTTCAAAATAGGATTGGTGTGGTTAGTGACCCACGTAAGCTCAGTACCTGCCTTGCAAATCTATCCTACTATCCACCTGAGGAGGTCTATTTCTAACCCAACATCATTATTATTCACTGCCTTCCTCTTCTTTGCAATTCGGTTATTATGTTCAGTAGCAAAATGGGGTACTATGTAGTTTGGCCTAAACTGGACCCTTATGATGGTCTCTTCTACAATGTCAATAGTCTCACATCGAACTAAAACCTTACGCAACTGTGTCTACTTTATTTCCTTGTTGTTTCTATGAAGGTCCTTGCGGATAGTGGCGTAGTAGGATGCATAGAATTCCCAGACTAAATATGGGGCATACTTACCGAAACTTTTGAAAGCCACCCTAGCCTGTCGTGATCAATCTCAGCCTCCAAGGTTGGCACACTACTCAGCCTGCATTCATAGGTCTCAATTTCTCATGAAATTGCCAGACTGGCTTCCTTTGACCTTTAAGTTCTATCCCCTGATCATAAATCTCCTTCTTGCCTAGTATGCACCATCTCGTGTTTTGGGGATCTGTGGATGTGATAGTATAAGTAGGATCAGCCGACTGTTGGGGTACTTTTTCATCAGGTAGGGTTTGTGATACCTCAATAGGGTCTGACTCAGAAAGTTAGAGGTCATCATTCGATCTTTGTCCATTACCCTCCTCTTCAGACTGGGAGGGACTAGTGACTTCCATAGGTACTAGGGCAGCGTGGGATCGAGTCTGAGGCACATTATCCTCGAGGTCTATCCGAACTCTATGAACTTACACAAATCCTTTAGATTATTCATCATCAGATGGGTCATCCCTGAATTGTCATTCCAAATGTTTAACAGCTTCTTTTCTAGCCTTTGGATCCATATAACTTGAAAATTCAACCGTAGAATACATTGTAAGCCCATAATGTTTGATTAAAAATGATTCATATAAGAGAACCAACCAAGAATAATAAACTTAGTAAAGGTAAACACAAGCAGAGTGCATTGAACCAACTGTAGGTTTACAAGTACGGACATAGGTATTACTCATAGACTGACATATGAGTTATACAATAGCCTCATAATGTAAAAATAACTAAGACAATACCATTTTGATCACAGTTATGAGGCCCATATATGAATCATAGGTTAAGCTATGAGTCATATCCTTGACTTGTAGTAAGAAGCAGAATATAATTCTAAACAGGGCAGGTCCGACAAGCCCCTCACTATGATTTATAGTATACACTACGAGTCATAGGTGGGTCTCGTATGGTAAATATTAAGGAACCATAGGTGACCGTTGCCTCCTACAAAGGTCCGCTACGACTCATAGGGTGACTTATGACTCGTAATGGGTCCTCGTGGCGGAAACAGAGGGCACCTGGTTTGCCTGTAACCTACGCACAAGGTCTAAAAATATTCAAGTCAAAACAACAACAAACTAGCATCGAAGCAATATTTGTTTTCTGTAAAACTCAAACACACAAGGAATTTCATAACTTGAACATGACAACCCCAAACAAGAGTTACCCCAAAAAGATAAAACCATCCCCAATTACATCCTAAGTCACCAATGATACCAATCTTTCAACTCATGCATATCAACACAATTTAACTCATCACAAAGAGAAGTACAAAAAAGGGCAACTTGTTTAAAAAACACACACCAACAACCCCACATTTCAACCCCGCATGATTTCAAAACTTCATCAACCACAATCATGCTTTAACCTTATATAATTAATATGACATCATCACAATCAACCCACAAAAACAATTTCACTTATCAAAATCATACTAGGGAATTCAAATCAACCACATTCCAATTTCTCAGCTTTGCAAACTCATTTTTCTCATGTATATACTCAAAGCCCTCAATACACACACAATTACATAATAATAAATAATATCATCACATGAGTGTGCCAAAATCAAACAATGAACTTACCACTTGAGATATTGAAGAACAAGAAAAATTCAATGCTCAACTGAAAATGAGGCCGAAAAAACCTAGGGAGTTGGTGCCGAAAAATCATACCAAAAAATGACGTGGGTTGACAAAAAATTTGGTCGGAGAAGATCAAAGAGTTATGAGGAAACATGAGGGGGAAGTAATTTGTTTAAAAAATGAGGGATTTAGGGGTCAAATGAATTTTGACCCCTTTTAATACTCAACTGGGTCACATTTAAAATTCTGCAGATTGGGTCTACAAAACCCCGACTATGAGTCATAGAGTGTCCTATGAATCATAGGTCCTGGTCTCCTAATAGACCTAATCACTTAGAAAAGAAATTTAAGTTCATACCTGGGCAAGATGAACCCCACTTATGACTCGTAGGGGACCCTATGAATTATAAGGGTAGCTCATAATGTGAGTATCAACTTTAAGCCCTTACTATTTCCCTCTACATGGCATAACTATGAGTCGTGGTGTTTACTACAACTTGTAGGCTTTTTCGTAGAGGCTTCTCCACATGCAATTTTCATCAACGTTTCAACTCTTGACCTATACCTGCAAACCATACCTGAAAATACACTAATATCTAGAATAATACAACTGATTCAATGTCTCACATATCAAAACAAGCATCAAACTACTACCTAACAATTCAAACAAATGACATAAAATTAAAAACAATCTAGAAGTATAAAAGATACTGGGGTTGCCTCCCAAGAAGAGCCTTGTCTAACGTCGCAGCTCTACTTGGTCGTCATCTATTATCAAAAGTCTTCAATGGCCTAAACATCACTCTTTAGCTCATCCAGATGTTTCATTGATTGGCGGATGACTAACACCACTTTTGCATCATTGACCCTGAACCAAAGTTGACCTGAATTCATATCCACGAAGACTCTTTTGATAGCCAGTAATGGTCCTCCTAACATAATTGGCATCTCAAAATCAACCTCATAATCAAGGATCATGAAGTCCGCAGGAAAGATGAATTTGTCAACCTTTACAAGCACATAAAAAAGGATCCCTTCTGGCTTCTTTATGGTTCAATCTGCCATGAGCAAGCGTATTTTTGTTGGAATAGGAGTGCCCAAGCCAAGTGTTTTGAACACGGTAAGAGTCATTAGATTGATGCTTGCTCCTAAGTCACACAATGCTATTATGAATTCCACATTACTAATGGTACAAGGAATAGTGAATGTGTCGGGATCCTTTCGATTTTTGTAACATCCCATACTTTACAATACTAGGACAACTCAAATTAAACATGAAATGGTTTGGTGGAATTAGCACTAATTTTCAAAAGTGCTTCAATCTCATATTAATGGGCTACATGTACGTCTAACGCTTAAGAGAGTCGAGTGTATACATGTTTTGTGTCAAATTGAGGAGATTATGGGCTTAAATAAAGTGAGAGAATTGAGGTGCTTGTAGGACTTAGAAAGCACATAGATACAAGTTGGCTCTCACGAGCCTTATCAGCAACGGGTGTCAGTCCGGCCTAATGGGACTTTGGGGCATGACACTTTTGGGCAAGGTATTTGGTCATAATGGCACTACATTGTTGAAGCTCTTGCAAAAGATATTGGCTCAACGAGCGCTTCTTGGTCACCAATTCCTTCATGTACTTATAATACCCAGGCATCTTTTCCAAAGCTTCTAAAAGGGGAATGTTGATGGATATTAGCTTTAACTTCGAGAGAAAGTGCTTGAATTTGCCCTTCTCTTCCTTTTTCTTAAGCCTTTGTGTTAAAGTAGGAGGAGATTTTGGAATAATCTTAACCATTTCGTGCTCCCTTATTTCTTCTCTTTGCATCTCAACATTCTCCAAACCTTCTCTCTCAACCGCAACTTTATCACCAATACCTTTCTCACAAGCTTCATCCTCAATCACTGGCATAGGGGGATCTATGGTGCTTTTACCACTCCTAGTCATGACCTTCATGCAATGCCCATCATTCTTTGGATTTTGAACCATATTGCTTAGTAAGGTGTCCTTTTGTCATTGGTTCAATAGCGAAGAAACTTGCCCAAATTGTTGTTCTAATTGTTTAATCATCACAGAGTGAGACTCTATCTTTTGGTTTATGCTTGAAATATCCAATTTCATTCTTTTCAAGGTCTCATCTTGGCGGTCGGATATTTTCAACAACTTTTCAAACATCTCTTCAAGCCTCGAAGTACTTGGCAAGACATCACGGTTGTGGGATGGCACATAAGGACCATTCCTATAGACATCTCTTCTACCCACTCAATATTCGACACTCTATCTCTTTCATAGTAACCACCTTGGTTGTCTCTATAAGAACCATCACAATTGTAGTTTTGAGCTTAATTCCCGAGACCTTGCCTCTAATATTTCGAATTAGACCCATGGGGGTTATTTCGGAAACCTGCCGCTTGGTTACTAATGAAACACGCATCTTCATCAAAGAATGAATATTTAAACATAAGAGCCTAAGGAGTTTGGTGCGCTACCACTTGAACACTTGCTTGGTTTTTCTTTATAACTAAATACATACTTGTGCGAAGGTGTGAAAGTTGTTCCGTAATCTCTTCATTAATATTTGCTTGCTCATTGTTGGTATTGAATGCACTACCTCACTCTCTTTGACCCAAGCTCTATTAGTTTTAACCACTTGCGCCATCCTTGTAGCTATCAATGCAAAATGTTGGTCAAGAAATATGCTTTCTATGATTGTGTCGGCACAAACTTGTCTATTCTTGTCAAGCACCAGATAGAAAATCTCAACCAAGGTATCATTGACAATCTTATGATGGAGGATCATTCTAAGGAATTTTGTAAATCTCTCTCATGTGGTACTAATAGAGTCACCCAGCAATTGCGCAAAATTTGTTATTTGATCTTTGAGCTTAAGCTTCTTTGATCTTGGAAAATATCTCTCTAGAAATAGTCTTTGAAGCTCTGCCCAACTTGTACTCAGAGGAAGCTTAGATGACCATACCACTGCATTACTAGTTAGTGACAATGGAAACACCCGAACCATTGCATTAAGAGAAAGATTTTACATCCCCATGACACATTTGTAGACAAAGACAATATTATGGAGATGATAATGGGGATCCTCTGAAGGTAGCTCTATGAACAATCCACAGTTTTGGAGAATTTGAAATAATCTGCTTGACATCGAGAACTTAGCATCTGCCCATAATGAAGGCAACACTATAGCACCAGTAACATCCATAACCATAGCAATATTGGTTCTAACCATAAGCATTCTAGTTAAAATCCCTAATTTGTGGCTTATTATCCTCAGTGGTGGATTTTTTTCTCTTCCCAAATCATCATTCATATTCATTTCTTCCTTAATCGTGATATCCTCATTCACTTAAGCCATTCTCCTAAGGAGTTTATGGATCTACAAATTGATCAGAGCTAAGGGATTGCCTTAGCTCCTTATGTTGGGCATACAACCTAGTACACCCTGCAAATAAAATCAAACAACAAAAATAATAATAAAACTAAAATACAAGAGAATATAGAAATTAATACTTGAACTAACAAATAGTGAGATCAAGTCAATGACCTAGCCATATTCCCCGGCAACGAAAATATAATTTTTGGTGATGTTCATGCTCCAATAAGAAAGCGATCGCTATTATCAATTAACCTAACTAGAGGTTAGGGTCGAATTCATAGGGAATATATGGTTTGAATATAGAGATCCACTACCCATCATTTCAAGCATCGATTACTTAAATCTCTAAATGGGGGGAGGGGGGTTTCTTTTGTAATTCAAGTATAAAAATAAAAACTAAACCAACTACATGGGAATACATTCAAATTTAGAGAACTTGGAAATTGTGGTCCCCATGATTTGTTGACTCAATTACTAGAGATAATACAACTCTAATTAGGAATTCACATATAGGACGGTAACTTAGGTTCTTCCAGCTCTCTTGTGAAGGTGAAGGTCAAATTTCACCATGGTACGTGGTCAACAACCATGGTTTGCCAACTAACCGTTATCCATTATCCCAGTCAACCTCCCCATAGTTAGGTTTGGTTAATTAGATGAGAACACATCAATCAAATCTTGTGATTTACTTCTTTTTTCTTATTTGTCACTACCTTGGTAAGGATCGTGATAGTAGGAGGGGTTTGGTATTGGCCACCACCAAACATTTGTCAAAATGAATAGAAATAAACAATACATGCAAAACTCCAATCAAAGAAATGTACAAAATCTTGGTTATTTCAGGTCAACTACTCATGGTTCCACAACCCCAAGTTGTGTATGCTTAGCTACTCATAGCTAAGGCAAAATCAACAACAATGCAAATAGAAGACATAGTTGAGAGTTTACCAAAAATAATAAAGAAAAAGAACACCACAAATCGCAAATCGTAAGCCTTGATAAATGGAGAATGAGTACAATGTGTGCCTTGCAATCCCCAAAAGTGGGTCTTCAAATAAAAAATGATAATCTATACTAAACCCTAGAAAATCGCTAAAAATGTTCAAGGGTGAAATTCAAAGTGTTCTCTACAATATTCAATATTTTTTCTGTATCAGCTCTCTCCTTAAAAAATTCTATCATTAAGTATTTATACTATTTATACGTAGGGTGACCTACGAGTAGTAATAGGGATTTTGTGGTAGGTGCTTTGCATTTTGGACTTGACTGCTACGACCTACTAAAATGAGTCATTGATTGGGATATGACTTGTATGTTTCTCTCGCAGTCTAGGCCATCAGTTATTAGTCCAAACTTTTAGCTTTCTGTTTCTTGCTATGAATCAACCTATACGAGTCGTAGTGAGACCTATGACTCAAAGAGTGGCCTCATAAGGCTGACCTTCATTTAGCAGATTTCTAATTTTTACTTACGGTTTCTTGCTACAAGATCACCCTACGACTTGTATCTCAAGCTACAACTCATAAGAAGGCTCATATGTCCTGCATCTTAGTAAAATCTATAATTTTCTCCCAAAATCGTGCAACCTATCTTTTCTGCAATAACAACATAAAAACACATAAAAATAATAAAAAGGTCGCATTAATAACTCACAAAATTCCTTATTGTAGGCATCAAATATGTTATATTTTGATAGCACTTCAAAAGTGCGCCACAACTATGAATGAAAGGCTATGAGGATTTTTAGAAAATGTTTCACTTTTTCATGTTCCATATCATGATTTAGATGTGAGTGTAAGGATTTTCCCCTAATGAATGGTCTTTGCTCTTCTAGATTATGCCATTTCTAAGAGGGAGACTATGGAGAGCTCGTATACTCGAGGAGCAATCGACCCCTCCCACTCCTCAAGGTGGAGGGGTAGCCCAAGATGAATTCTAGGATACTATTATGGTGTTCGATCGTGCTATGACCAACAAACAAATTCACCAAGGGGTCTAAGCCCCTCATGCTCCCACTCGAGCTTCTAGGGTGAGTAATTTCTCTAGAATGAACCCACCGAAGTTCCATGGATCCAAATCGGAAGAGAATCCCTAAGAGTTCATTGATGAGGCATACAAAGTGCTATCTATCATGGGTGTCAATTTAGAGAATAAAGCGGAGTTAATGGCCTACCAACTCAAAGGTGTTGCCCAAAATTGGTTCATCCAATGGAAATTAGAGAGGAGAGATGATGATGCTATTCCTTGAGAGGAGTTCAAAGTCGCAATCCTTAACAAGTTCTTTCCTATCGAGCTAAGGGGGTCTAAAAATGATAGAGTTTATAAACCTTAAGCAAGGTTCCATGAGTGTGAAGGAGTATGCCCTTAAGTTTAACCAACTCTCCAAGTATGCTCCATAATTAGTTGCCAAGCCGAGATCGAAGATGAACAAATTTGTGTTAAGAGTGTACAACTTAGTTAATAAGGAGTGTCGTACTGCCATATTAGTGGATGATATGGAGTTTTACCATCTTATGACATACGTCGAGCAACTAGAGGGAGAAAAGCTTAGAAAAAGAATAAGTGGTGAGTCCAAGAGAGCTTGCTTTGAAGGTAGATTCCAAGGTTCCAAGGGTGGCCGATTTCCTCAAGGCCACAAGTGCCAAGGCAAAGGTATTCCAATGCTCCTAATAGCAGGGTTGCTAATGAAAATCCAAGATTGCAAGGTGGTGGTTGCAGGGTGCCTAACCCTTTATGCCAAAGATGTCATAGGAAATATAATGGCCCTTGTTTGAAAAACTCTAATGCTTGCCATGGTTGTGGTGAAGTGGGTCATAAGGTGATTGATTGTCCTCATGCTAAACACAAAAGTAGAGATGGTCGTCCGCAAGGCCAAAATGCAAATACGGGTCAAAAGGGAAGAGGAGGCCAACAATGCTCCAAGGCAAAATAGATTTTATATTCTTTAAGGGAGACATGGGTGGATGAGATGCCCGATGTCGTCACCGATATGTTAAAAGTTTTTGATTTTGATATGTATGCATTGATAGACTCAGGTGCCGCTCTTTCTTTTATTTCTCCTTTTGTTGTCAAGAAGCTTCATGTTAGACTCAAATTATTGTACGAACCTTATGAAGTGTCTATGGCCATTAGTGAATCCATTGTTGCTAAAAGTGTCTATAGAAATTGTCCCGTGATCATATTACATAAAATCTTTCCTTGTGATTTTGTTTGAGTTTGATATGGATTTTAATTATTCTTGCGATTGATTGGTTGCATGCATATTATGCTTCTATTGATTGTAGAACCCATAGGGTTAAATTCCAATTCCCTAATAAGCCAGTCCTTGAGTGGGAAAGTCTTGATGTTGTAAGACCCCACATTTTTTTACATGTACTATTGCTAATTAAATAAAACATGATATAGTTTGGTTAAATTAGCGATAATTTTTAAAAGTGCTTGAATCACGTGTTAATGGACAATATGTGCATCTAATGCCTAAGAGGGTCGAGTGTATACATGTTTCGTGTTAAATGGAGGTGAGTACAACCTTAAACAAAATAAGTAAATAAAGGTGCTTGTATGACTTAATAAACGGAGACGAGGCCCGACGTCGAATTTGTCCAAGTTCGATTATGAATAAAGTTTGTGTTAAGGGTGTAACATTAGCCAAAGTTTTAGCATCATAGATGGACTATATGTTCAGTCCAAGGAGGATGTTAAAAGGGGTCGAAAGGCAACACAAGGTCTTTGCTAAACTAGGCCCAAAAATAATTAAGAAGAAAGCTGAAAAATTGGCAGCAAAAGACCCATTAAGTTGGAGACCCATTTAGGCTCAATTCTAAGGGATAAGATGTTCTATAACAAGTGTATTAATAGGTGTGCATGTGTGGGCAAAATGGAAAGAGAAAATCGTTCAAAGAAGTCTTTAAAAACGACATAAGAGCAGCCCTCTAGTCATTTCCAATTCAAACAAGTTTTCAGTTTTTTCAAACAACTTTGCAGTTTTTTCAAAAGACTCTTATCTTCTCTTTACTTCACTTTACCAAGCTGACAAGCTACTACATAACAAGTGTATTGATGGTTGGAAATATATGGTCAAAATTGAAAGATAAAGCTAGCAAAGAAAGTCATTAAAAATGGATCAAATGCAGCCTTTAAAGTCATTGCACTTGAAACAATATTTCAACTTTCCGAAACACTCTTGTCTTCTATCTATTTCACTTTACCATGCTGAAAATACAATCCTCTAAGTCTCTTGAAGGAAAACCTGAACCTTGAAGGCAAAGGTAAGCAATTATAGTTGTCTATTTAGTATGATTTCTTCATGAAAAATAAGAAGTATATGCCAGTATGTTGTGCTGGAAATTCTGGACAGCTTGTATCCTAAGTATTGTTGTGAACGTTTTTTGTTGTTCAAAGAGGATTTTCTTTTATTGGTTGGATGAATTATGAAGTAAGACTTATGTTTATAAGAATATATAGCTTGTAAATGATATAAATAAGTTTCTACACCACATTTACAGTCCACAAAAGTGAGTCTTTATAGGATATCATAATTATGTTCTTAGTATGAACTTGTGGGCTGTTGGATGGAAAGCTATTGCCTCACGTTCTTCATGACTACTTTGGTAGTTTTGTAAGACTATTTTAAGGTTGTTTTTATGTATTGATAAGTTTAGGACAGTTTGGTTAAAGTTGAAATAGGTTTGAAATTGTTGACGTCAAAATAGGGCAAAGGAGCATAACGTTATGCTGTCCATTTGTAGGTTGTGTAGAATTGTAATATGTTGTTCCACGATCTTTCCCTACTTTGAAAATATTTTTGGGATATTGTAAGACAAGTTTTATATGGTAAAAATGTTGGAAACAATTTAGATAGAGTTAAAACAAATTCGGGATTGTTGACGTCAAAAGTGTAGAGAAAGGATGTAACGTTGTGCCGCTTGTTTGTATGTTGAAAAGAATTGTTATGTATTGTGTATTGTGGGATGTTTCAAGACTATTAAAGGTCTGAAATAATATGTACATGACATGTACATAAGAATGGGTATTAGAAAATATGATTATAAGTGAAAAAGGGTGAAGAAATATCTTCTCAATGCTAATCAAATGTTTGCTGCCCGAATGTTAGTTTTTATGGTATTGGGCTTCCAAGAAATTTTTTTCTCACTGATAATACTAATCTTATTGCCTAATATAGGGAAAAGCAGTCACTCCAATGTAGTAACGAGTTCATACAACGAGGTATGTAAGGTTACTTGATTTCGTATCATTTAGCATGAAACATAGATCCTTCCTTGGTACATAAAGGTATTACCAACTCTGACACAACTATTAACTGTGTCTCCACTTTTTCATATGTTCACATGCTGCCATACATAGTCACCTTCAAATCTGTATATACACGTGAATACCAAGTTACATGGCTTTTTGTCACTAAACAAAGTTCACGAGTTATTTCATTTCATGCATATCTTATTATTTATGTAACGTACTCTATTCATTGACATATTGTCTTGTATGATTATCTTCATGACATATGTTGTATATACAGCCCTAAAGCTCTAATATTATGACCACCAAAAGAATCATCTCAAAAGTAATTGAAAGATAAAGTATATTATTTATAGATGGGTGGTAGCCCGAGGGGTGGAAGAATCACCTAGCCAGGGATGATCCTATCATCGGTGGTAGCCTAGGGGTTAAGGAAGAACCTAGCCAGGGACGATTTCGATATAGTTTTACCACTATCAGTTGGCTATTTATATTACAGTTGTGCAAAGATTATACAGTAAAGGTAAAGTAATATAAAGAACATAAAGAACATGATTCCAAAGATTAATAAAAGGTGGTCTCTTATCATACACCAGCACATAGTTTTATTTTTATTGTTATGACATATATAGTATCTCCTGCCTTACATACTTAGTATATTATCTCGTACTGATGTCCCTTACGGTAGACTTACATTTCATGCTACAGGTACAACTGCTAATAGATCTCCCCAATAGTGTACAAAATATCCAACTGCTATTACCAAGCTCCAGGTTGCTTCGGAGCTTTGTCTGTGTCTAAAGCTTATATGTTTGTACTGTACAGTTAATCGAGGTGGGCCTGTCTCGACCCTTATCAGATACTTTCTTTTATTTAGAGGCTTTGCAGACTATGTAAAATTAAAATATGGACATGTCTCCTACCTTAGATACCGTAGCCCTAACAGCCTAACTATATGCAGTTTCTTTTAGCTTATTATTATCGTTTTCGTTCGTAAAGGCACAATGAAGGTAGAAATCCCTTATAATATATCTAAAAAGTGCATAGGTATAGTTTGGTTATCCTGAGCCTTATCGATAACGGGTGTCAGTCCGCCCTAACGGGACTCGGGGCGTGACAGAAGTGGTATTAGAGCGAGTCATCCTAGGGAGTCTATAAAAGTCGTGTCTATGTAAGGTCTTATTTATTGATATGTTATGCACCACATTTATAAGCAGGAGGCTACATGACATTTAGATCGTGCTATAGAGCTAAGTGTAATAGGTAAATTGTGTCTAACTCCTAAATTATTTTGTATAGCGAGCAAGTATGCCAGAAAATAGGAAGAACGAAAGGTAAAGAAAAGGCAGTAGAAGTGGTAGTTGGTACACCCAGTCATGTCAGACAACAAAATGAGGTCGAGATGAGTCTCTGTCATAAACATCTCTAACCCTTGCAGCTCCTGATGAACCCAGAAGTAGTGGAATTCCCCCAAAACCACCTACCGATGCTACAGTGTAGGACCTAAGAAATGCAGTCGAATTATTGACTCGCATAGTTGCGGGCCAAGGCTAAAGACAGGAAGGTCCAGTTATAGTATCTCCATCTTACATACTTAGTAGATTATCTTGTCCTTATGGGGGACCTGCATTTCATGCTATAGGTACAGGTGCTAATAGATCTCTCCAATAGAGTACAGAATATCCAGCAGTTGTTACCAAGCTATAGGTTACTTCAGATCTTTGTGTGTGTCTAAAACTTATATATTTGTACTGTACAGTTAATCAAGACGGGGCCTGTCTCGATCCTTATCAGATACTTTCTTTTATTTAGAGGCTTTGTAGACTATGTAAAATTAAAGTATGACATGTCTGATACCTTAGATACTGTAGCTCCAACGGCCTAACCATATGCATTTTCTTTTACCTTGTTATTATCATTTTCATTTGTAAAGTCACAATGAAGGTAGAAATCCCTTATAATATGTCTAAAAAATGCATAGGTATAGTTTAGTTCTCCCGATCCTTATTGGCAACGGGTGCCGGTCTGACCTAATGGGACTCGGGGCATAACAGAAGTGGTATCAGAGTGGGTCATCCTAGGGAGTCTATAAAAGTTGTGTCTATATAGAGTCTTGTTCATCAATGTATTGTGCACCACATTTATAAGTAGGAGGCTACATGGCATTTAGGAGTTGTTTACCTCTTTTCATTCTTTAGATCGTGCTATAGAGCTAAGTGTAATAGGTAAATTGTGTCTAACTCTTAAATTGTTTTGTACAGTGACCAAGTATGCCAGAAACCAGGAAGAACAAAGGTAAAGGGAAGGCAGTAGAAGTGGTGGTTGGTACACCCAGTCATATGAGACAACGAAATGAGGCTCTAGATGAGTCTTTGTCATGGATATCTCTAACTCCTCCAGCTCCTGATGAACCCAGAAGTAGTGAAATTCCCCAGAATCACCTATCGATGCTACAGTGCAGGACCTGAGAAATGCAGACCAACTATTGACTCGTATGTTGAGGGCCAAGGCTAAAGATAGAAAGGTCCAATTATCGGTACAGGTAAAGCAAATAGGGCAGTTGCTACCAGGATACGTGATTTCCTTAATTTGGACCATCCAGCCTTCACTGGGTCTAATCCTAATGAAGATCCCCAAGACTTCATTGATCAGATTCAGTGCAGCTTTTCATGTGGATTATACAAAACCTGTTGAGTTAGCGACGTATAGGTTGAAGGGTGTGGCTATATTGTCATATGAAGCTTGGAAGCAATCAAAAGATATACATGCTCCCCCAACCACTTAGAAGGAGTTCAAAGAGGCCTTTCTTGACTATTACTTACTATTATAGATCCGAGAGGCCCATGCAGATCAATTCTTAAACCTTCACCAAGGGAATATGAGCGTGAGAGAGTATAAATATGTATTCTTATGGTACAAGATGAATAACAAAGTCATGAAATCAATAAAGAGTCAAATTTTGCATTGAATGTCACTTCAAGTAACTTGTATCCCTACCTTTTTGAATCAATAAAGCTGCTAAAATTTTTCTACCATATCAACTAATTCACAACATCTGGTGCTTGTAATTTCTAATCTCATGATTCTAACAAGTGGTTGGTTCCTTGAATAACTCGTTCTATCAGTTTTTTTGTTCGATTTTCATGACTCATCATTCTTAATTCTTGTTTTCCAGCGTATAAAATGGGCAAGTGTAATCAAATGTGGAAGTTAGTTGCTATGCTATACGACTACAATAATATACCTAGTGAAATTCTACAAGTGGGGTTTGCTGAAAATAAAATATACGCAAATACTACAACTAGCTCATAGAGATCAAGAGATTATTTTCAAAAGATCAAAGTACAATAGAAGTAACAAATATAAGTCGGGAGAAAAACAACTCCAAATAAAAAGACACACACACAAAAAAAGTTGTATTTTTCAAAAGAAAAAAACCACTCACTATTGTTAAACCCTACCCGCAAGAACACACAAACAAATCTCAGAAACAGTGAAAATGGCTCTTTCCAGAGCTCGAATGGCTACATCTTCCCTTCTCTGCCATGTCATCAATTACTCTTTCTCTACAAGTACTCTCTATTTCCCTATGTTCATTACAATCTCAGTCGATTAGTAAAAAAGATCTACAAATTTAACCTAATTTTTGTTTCTTTCTAAACAATGTAACAGGTTCATTTGAAGTAACGGCATCCAAAATGAAACCATCAAAGGAACTAGAATCAATGATGGAGCATTTTTCATTAGACATCAGTTCCCAAATAGGAATTCGTATGCCATTGGGTATGATGCAAATCGAAATCATAGTTCACAATATCGAGATGTGACCCAAACAAGGAGGGAAATTTGTTTGTGCAGCTGGGACTTCTGCTAAGATACTCACGGAACCTAATGCTTCTACCAAGTTCTGTGAAGTGAAGTTACCTTTTGGTGTGAAGAAGTTGATTGATGTTAAGTGTAGGGCGACAATAAGGCAAGTTTTGAATCTAGAACATGGGACAAAGAAGTTGAGGAAGGCTGGACAATCTAGGTGGCTCGGACTGAGATTGACTATTCGTGTGTAGTGATGAACCCGGTTAATCATCCACATAGTGGTGGTGAAGGGAGGAGTAAGAGTAGTGGAAGCCATGGAAGAATTTCGTTGACAACTTGGGGTAAACCTACTAAGGGTGGGTATAAAACTGGGCCGCTTAAGAGGAAAAAGTAGTTCTTTTTTATGGTTGGGTATTTTGATGGATGCTTGTTTGTCCATTATTACGTTTACGTGATGAAGGTTATGAAGAGACAATATTTATCAACAAATCAAGTTCGATGCTCGTTTATGAATGATAGAGTTTTTTTCTGCCTTTTGGTTTAGTAAAGATTGTGGTACTTCAGCTTTGTTGGGAGCTAATTATTACTTGAAGGTTCATTAGGAAAAGACTTGTAATACACTATTTTTGTAAGTTATGAGGATTAGTACCTCGAATACTACTTGTTTTTTTATCTGGGAATAGGTGAAGATGATTACATGTCATTTGCTTAATATTTTTCTCTATGTTGCTTCTATCATATGTCTTGTACAACTCTTAATTTTCTAAATGTGGAGGATAACTTAGATAGTGTTGATTCTTGCTCTGTATTTGCGGAAATAAAGGTATGGTGATCTTTTTCCCTCTTATAGCCCATTGTGTTTGTATCCATCCATGCTGGAATGTATATATATTTCTGTTGCTTTTTGCCTGTCCATAGCTTTTGATGATGAAGTTTCCATTTTCAATATAATTCTGAGTTGCTCTGAGAACTGAGTAGTTAATGACCTGATGTTTCTACTTTCCCTACAAATAAATTATTTTTTCTTAGTAATTCTGAGATGATCTTTTCCCATCCTCCGTTCTTTCCCCAATATTTTATGTTAGTTACTTTTTCTTCATTTTTCTCAGACCCCACTTGTGAGATTTCACAGGGTATGTTGTTGTTGTTACTTTTTCTTCCTTTCCTTAAGTAGATTGGGGAATTGGGCAGTGGCTGTTATTTTTGCTGTTGTACTTCGTGCTTCCCTTAAGACGGTTTTGCTCAAAAAGCCAAGGCTCTCTCACCTGCTGTATTGTGGTCTTGAAGATTTAATCTTTTAGGTTCGGGAGGTGGTAGGATTTACTTCATGAAAGCATAAATAAATGTTTAATTCAATACAAAGTCTCTTATGCCTAATGGCTTGCTTAAATTTGGTTTCTCAGACCTTAGACTTTCTATTGTGATATCTGTGTTATTTTTTGCTTTATCATGATGACAGGTAAAAAGTGACTAGCTTCTTTTTTTAAAAGAAAAAAATTTTTGACCCCCCCTCCCAAACCCAAACTTGATTAGGAAGAACAATGTCTTTTGGTAGTGTTTATTGATTTGTCAGATTAATAATGCAAGTAAGAATATTGATATAAGTATTGGAGTACTTGAATTATGTATGTCTTTAGTTTATTTAAGTTGTAGGGATCAAATTTTGGTGTATATAGGACATCTTTGCCAATTTCTTCATCTGTACAAAGTTGAAATTATAGTAGTTTGGTCAATGTTACTCCATGTTTTTATTGATATCATGTATGGATCAAACCTACAAAAGAATGTATTTTTGGGGGGTTTTCTCTGAAAGATGCTAGTTTTAGTTTTACATGCTTATTGGTCTGTCTGACTTGTTATTATTTTTTTTTTAAGAATGTTGGCCTGTCTTTAGTGGCATTTGGTGATAGGAAGCACTCTTTTATAGGTGACAGTGTGCAACCCTTGCGCGGACTGGAGTGATTGTTCACTTATAGAAAAGAAAGTAGCTTGTGTCCTCGATATGTTATGTACGTAACTTTTGCTTCCTTTCCTCAACTAGATTGGGGGATTGAGCAATGGTTGTTATTTATGTTGTTGTACTTCTTGTTTCCTTTAAGATGGTATTGCTCAAAAATGAAAGGCTTTCTCAGCTGTTGTATTATGATCTTGAAGAGTTATTCTTTTAGGTTAGGAAATTTTTCATGCCTGATGACTTGTTTGGATTTGTTTTTTCAGACCTTAGAGTTTCTTTTTTGATATCTATGTTACTTTGTCCTTTATCATGATGGCAGAGAAAAGTGGACTAACTTTTGAACTATTTTTAATGTGGCGCCATTTGACTTAACACGATATTTCAGAAAAAAAGGAAGTTATTGAAAAATGTGGTCTAAAATTATCCATAGATATTTTTAAAGTTAGATTATTTCTAATTATAGTAAGGTGACATTATTTTGGGGACAAACTAAGAAAGAAAGTGTGCCACATAAAATTGGACGGAGGAAGTATTTCTTTTGTTAAGTAATGGTCAGTTGTTACTGTTTTTGAGTGCATATGATCATTCAAGTATCAATGATTTCA